>JAYMSP010004082.1:0-17408 GCA_036897095.1 Plantago elongata
CAGCTAAAACTGTTGAAACTAATGCATAACTTGATTTACCTGTCTCTGAAGTTGATGGAACTTCAGACAAAGCAACAACCACCTTATGAACTGGACTGGATAGTGTTTGTTGTTGATTCATAGCCTGCTGCTGGTTCATATTCTGAAATTTAGTAAATTCAACAAATTGATTATATAACTCAGCATTCATATCATCAGCTATATGTCTATAATTTTCCCCAGCTTCCATCATGACAGCATTAGCATGGTGTTGATGCTGTCCATTGCCCTGCTGATGCACAAATCTCTTTCCAACCCCTTTCTTCTGCCAACCGGGAGGATAACCAATAATTTGGTAGCATGTTTTCACTGTATGCCCCAAGGCACCACAATGTGAGCACTTTGGCTTGTCCTTATCCCTATTTTGATACCTAAAGTAAGTACCATTCTTCACTAAACAAGCTGAATTTTCACCAACAGATTGCTTGCTCATCATAGCCATGTATTCCTGTCCAGGATGCATGCTATCATATGCACTAAGTCCCCTCTGCCCTTCTTCTTGCAGCAATATAGAGTAAATCTTTACTAGGCTAGGGATAGGAACCTGCATTAATATTTGACTTCTAATAGTGGCATAGGAATCATTAATCCCACTAAAAATTTAACCACCCCATCTTCAAGTTGAGCAGCTATTAGACTATCACTGCCACCACAAGTACAAGTACTCACAGGCCTTAGAGCCACAAATTCGTCCCATAATTTCTTAAACTGTCCATAGTATACAGACACCGTACTAGCCCCTTGCTGAATCGAGCTCAAAGATTTCTGTAAATGAAAGACTCTTGGCCCTACACTCCTAGTAAACCTAGTTTGTAGCTCAAGCCATAAATCTCTAGCACTGACAGTTCTTAGATGTGATGCTCTAATATCTTGGTACATGAGTTTAAAATCCAGATTCTTACCAATGCGTTTGCCCTTTTCCATGCGTTAAACAACAAAGATGTTCCATGCTCATTTGGAACAGTGATTGTACCGTCAATGAACCCTGTCTTGTTCTTGACGTCCAAGGCCATTACAATTTGTTGGCTCCATGACTGATAATTCGACTCATCGAGCTGTTCCAACACAATTGTCACTCCAGGCTGATCCGACGCCTGTAAATAAAAGGGTGAAGAAGGGTGATCCAGTCCAACTTCCATTGGATGAACTTGTTGACGACGATCACCACGTATCGAATCACTATCTCCCATGGATAACTAACAAACAAAGAAAATATATCAAGAATCAAGAATCAAGAATTGCAAATCAACCGATTTACACAACCAACCAAACCACAGCGGATTGCAAAAGAACCGAACAATTCCTCAGGATCAATGCTCTTATACCATGTTATTTTCCAGAAATTGAAAATCTGATATATTGATATTGGACTGTTTTACAAGAATACATGAGAAGGAATTGAATTACATGAAGAAAGCTGTTCAGCTATTTATAGAACAACTAAGAACAGAACCAAACAGAATAAATTCCAACTGCTATTCATAACTGCTGGAACGTACTACCCTTAGTGCGGAAAGTACAATTCATCATTATACTAATAAGAAACGTAAAGTTCTGAAATACGTTTCTGTTGGCTCTTTTCTGTTCTTCTTCTTTTCTCTGTTCTCTGCTGATCACTTCTTCTTCTTTCACTCATTTCTTCTTCATTTCTTCTTCTTTCTTCTTCATTTCTTCTGTTGTATCTTTACAATTTAACCTCTCCTAAATGATCTTGTTCACTTTCTAATTAAATTAAAGAGTTTATCAAGACTCGGCTGAATATGCTCATTATTTTTAGTTGTGAGTGGTCTTGTTTATCGATCGATTGATTAGTTCACATTTGTTCTAATTAAATTTAGAGGTACTTACCTTCACGATCCTAGGTTAAATTTGCAGTGAGTAAAAATATGAGAGATTACACGGCGAAGATTCATATGATATCGAATCATAATTTTCAGCAATCTGTTGCTCAACTTAGAACGCAGTTTTACCTATTAAAATTGATTTGATTCCGATCTCCACCGTCCATATTGTAGCTCCACAAGTTATCTTGTTTCTGTCCAAATTTCGTGACGATCCAACGACTGAATATCCGGGAAACTTCGTTTTCTTTGGACTGCGCTGTGCTGTCAAGCTATACGAAAATTGTACTTTCTTCACAAAATTCATTGAGGGGAAAGATGACCAATGCTCGTTGGAGACTTAATTATACGAAAATTGTACTTTCTTTGGACTTACATGGCTCTGATATTATGAAAGAACTATTTTACCTACCTTTTCTCATTCATCAATCTTATATATATATATATGTACAAGTATGCCTAACTAGATATAATAAAAAATTATAATTCAATAATATTTTTAAGTACTAATATTAAGGAGTCTTAATCTAATTATACTTCTAAAAAAATTTGCTAAGTCCTTCGTGATTGACGGGCAGATCACTCATTGTTCATATACAAGTGAGGTACGATCTACGTTGCAGCCTTGATTTATGTGGATGATGTTATTTTGGCAGGCAACTCTCAAGAACAGATTGAGCAAGTTAAGAGTTACCTCCATGATCAATTCAGCATCAAGGAGTTAGGTCCTCTAAAATATTTTTTGGGCATCGGAGTTGCGAGATCTTCAAAAGGGATGGTCTTGAGCCAGCGCAATATACGCTGGACATTTTGGAAGAGAGTGGGTTACAATGAGGGCGTCCTAGCTCTTTCCAATGGAACAAAATATTCGTTTGGATTTTGCCATGGAGAGTCCACCGGTTGATGCATCTCGATATCGACAACTTGTTGGGAGGTTACTTTATTTGACGGTCATGAGACCGGATATTACATTCGATGTCAATATGCTCAACCAATTTTGTGCAGCAGCCGCGACAAAATTACAGGGATGCAGCAACATGAGTATTGCGTTATTTAAAAATGACACCAGAACAAGGTATCTTTCTTCCAGCAAATACAAATCTTGAGCTTACTGCCTTTTGCAATGCCGACTGGGGAGGTTGTACAATGACTCGGCGCTCTTGTACCGATTATATTTTATCTCTCTTGTAGGTGCACCGATATCTTGTCGTACTAAAAAGCAATCAGTTGTTTCAAGGTCTTCTGTCGAAGCAGAATATCGTTCCATGGCAGCAACAGTGAGTGAAGTTTTGTGGCTAAGATGGCTATTACAAGATCTTGAAGGTGCTCAACATGGCACGACACCTTTGTACTGTGATAATCAAGCGGCGTGTCACATTGCTAACAACCCAGTATTCCATGAGAGGACCAAACACGTAGAGATGGACTGCAATTTCGTTAGAGAGCGTGTTGAGGCAAAGGACATTGAGCCTAGGCGCATTTCCACATCAAATCAGGTGGCTGACTTGTTCACTAAAGCACTTGGTGCTGTTCAATTTCATCATCTTGTGTGCAAGTTGCGCGTTCGCGACCTCCACGCACCAACTTGAGGGGGAGTGAAGAGATTCTCACTTATATAATCAGATAGCACCACTGCAGATTAGAACAAATCTATTCAAGATTGTTTCGTATCTTTACATTCACGAAAGAAACTCTGTACTAGTATTTATATTGATGATGAATGAAAGAATACATTCTGCAGCACAAATAATCGAATATGAAAGGCATTTGGAAGATGAACTTGTGTTTTGAATAAAGTTGTGTAGAATGCTTCTCTGAAACATTCCCCGCCTGCTTTATTGCTAACGCTGGCCGGTATATAAAAGATTGAAAAGAGATAAAGTATAAGCATTGTCCCGTCTTGGTACGAATATGTAACAGAAAGTTCATTGATCCTTTTCAATTACAAGAAAGCTCGAATCAAGAATACATACACTCTGTTATTACAATTATTCTAGCTGGGCATACCAAACACCTTGAATCTTGACATCTTTGGGAGCCTTAGATCCCAAATCAGTATCAGATGGCTGAATGCTCTCAAACACTCCAATCAGCTCACCAGTCTCTGGTTTACTTGAAGTAACACTCAGTGTGATGTTTCCTTTCAGAGCAGCAGTGTTCTTGTTGTTCTCCTTCTCAAGCTCTTCCTCATCTCCTCTTCCTCCAGCAGGCAAAGCAACTGCATTGTCATAACCGGTAGATCCACCTCTGCCCTTTGGGTCAAGGAACGAGGAGCCTCTGTATGACGGCACAAGGAATTCTCCGGTAAAGCCGTCAGGCTTGCCAGATGCCACAAGTTGCTTTATGGTGAATAGGAATGGCACACGCTCGCCACCAGGCAGTTGTACAGTAACTGCAGCATAGTCGATTCCGTCCTTCTCCTCGAACTTGACTGTGCCATCCGATGACACCTCAAAAGGCCCTTCAATCTCGTCAAGGGTGTAGGTTAATCGGGTCATAAGCTTGGTCTTTTGGAAATCAGCTGGTGCATTTTTGCTCACACCCTCTGCCTTGACAGTGAATGATGTTGGCTCTAAACAGAACTTCTTGGCAGTGTATTTCCCGGGCTTGAAGGAGAAGCTGGCAGAACCGCCCTCAACTGTTGGGCACTGGTTTGCAGTTCCAGTTCCTTTCACTTCCGTGTAAGTCTTGCTCTGGATTTCGTCGAATGTCAGCCTTTTAGTGTCAGCATTTGCTCCCTGTATGACAAATAAATGCTGAGTTATGAATATTCATTTGAAATGTTAGCCCTTCTAATAAGCTTCCCTAAAGATCCTCCACTTTTTAAAAGATTCATTGCATTATTCTGAAACTTGCAACAATAAGATAAAACATAGTCATAATATCAGTATGCTAAAACTTTTAGGACTGACTATAGTCCATAGCAGTTTGTGATCGAGATCAAGATTGTCTTGATCATCAAAATAGAGTTTATTTACAAGTTTATTTTGGTTAGAGACTAAGTAGTAAGTACCTTAGACATAAAAGCTTGATCCATGGAATTAGTGTTCATTAGTGAGTTTCATGTGTAAGGATAGCAATTGATTGTCACAAACTGATTATAGTTCTTTAAGCAAAGTTGCCTATAGATTCAACTGATTGTCACAAACTGATTATAGTTCTTTAAGCAAGATAAGATGCATATAGATTCAACTTCTACTTAATCATATTTCACAGTGAATATAAGCAAGCTATTGATTGTTCATAAACTGCAACAGATGAACATTTCATGCAAAATTCAGTACTCAATAATCTACTTCAAGCTAGCCTTCTACACTGAACAATATAATATACTGCAGTGCATTTCAAGTGACAAAAGAATAATATGATGAGACAAATCATTGTACGCTAGGCAACTAATACTAAATGAATGAATTTCATAGATATATACAAGTTCGAGATTTTAGACATTGAGTGATCATATATATGTAGTTACCGAGACAAGAAGCGCAGAGGTGGCAAGAGCAAATCCAGCAATCTTGGCAGCATCAGTGCACTTTTGTGCAAAGTCCTTGACATCAAGAGAGCATGTTATCCTCGGAGTGGATGATTCGGAGCTGAACCCCTTGCCGAGACATTGAACTGGCCTGAGCATGGTGTTCCTGGCTGAGCCACCAATCTTGGTAGGCTGCATGAATGTAGCAGCTGCCTGTAATGAGGTAGCCATTGTGTTTCTCTAGTTAGTTTGTTTGGTGACCAACTTATCTCAGACTGTGTTTTCTTGATCTCCTCCTTATTACAAAGTGTTAGTACTGAGATGAGATTTTACAAATATGATTTTGGTGGCTTTGGTGTGAGTAAGATAAGATATGCGATAAGGTGTTTTTTTCCATTGGTTGGATTTTTCAGATGTACTGCTACTGGTTATCTGACATGCCACGTGGCAGGGCTTGATGTGTAGGACATGGATGTTAACTGTGAAGTGATGATGATACGATGAAAGGTTAGCTATATGATTATCCATAGTGATGAGCATGGAAAAATTAATGAGTTAGTTAAATGATATCGTTAAAATTTAAAGATATTGCAAAAACAAAAACATCTTATTGCAAATTGAATGTGAATAAATATGTTTTTCGGTGCCGTTAAAAATTTATGACTAAACTTGCTGGTCGTTAATATTTTAGAATAAAAAGAATGAATTATTGTAATATTAGATTTCACCCAGTACATCTTTTTCCTAATATTGTACACTTACATTCTACTATACAAAGCTTACTCGAGCTTTTACACGATAGGTCTTTTATTTACGACTTTAATTTCAGTAGGTCTATTGGACAGTTACCCTGCAAAAAGTGGTTGTTTAATGACCAGTTTACCCTTGCCGGCTATGATGTTCAATGAAAATTTGGGCCTATCTTCAGGTGTGAATGGGCTAAACCTACATCTTGGTCCGTATCAATTTCTTGTTGGACTCTTTGGGCCGTAACAGTTCACATGTAAGTTATCACTCCATTCACTTGATTTTAGCAATTCGCACGGAGGATTTGTTTTATTATCCCCTTTATTTCTTCTGTTTTTTTCTTCCTTTTCCAAATCACCGTGGATTTTCCCATATATCTGGTGAAATATTCTACTACATGTATGCATTCGGCGTAACTATTAAAAATGGCAAATGCAGTATGATCAATATACTTGTAGGCGGCTGTATATATGCTTAGCTAGAAAGAATTGGTGCCATTTTGTGCAATTGTGCTCTGGTACCTGTAGTTTAGACTTTAGGATGTCTTTATATTGCATGTTCTGGGCCGTTTGTTGTTCTTAGTATTGTGAATTGTGATAATTGTCTTAACTGATTCTGGAATAAAAAGTTAAGTTTGTTAAACAAAAAGAAAAGCTATGATGCTGGATTATTGAATTCCAAAATCCCTGTTGCATGGCTGCTTATCATATCGGAATAATGTGAAGACGAATCAAAGTAATTAAGGTACTATTTGTCAAGCAATTGTAATCGATCTATTTTGCTCGATGAATAGTGATTTGGCCTAAAATATACTTTAAATATCTCATTTCAATTCCATTCCAAACATAATTTCACCAAAATCCATTCAAATTCTATATCAATCAGCCCCTAATACACCCACATTTGCTAATTGAAAAAAGTACTAATTTAGAAAATGTTATTGAAGCGCATATATTATCTATAGCAAAGGCGTGTATTTAAATAATCCCATGTGTGATTTGTGGAAGTACTACAATCATGGGACTTGTAACATGTGAAGAGTTCAAAATAACTAGGGTGAATTTGACATAAGCTCAAAATAATGTACTTACTTCTGTTTGCTCAGCTCTAGACAGGTAGAATACAAAATTTCAACGGTCAACCAAGTACCAAAATGAATGTGTCAATGGAAGGACAGAGTTTATGAAAGATTAATTAGGAGCTAGTATGTAGACCAAGATTGTAAACTAAAATCAACTAGCTATTATTACTAGAAAAAAATATTTATTAATTATGTCCTTGAACAATTAATTCAATTTGCAGGGAAGGGAAATGTAGACTTTTTGAATACTTGTAGGGGTGTACAACATATACATGTTAGAGGACTACCTGTGATTTTTTAAAAATGAAACCAGGAGGAAAAAACTTTTGTTATAATAAAATGACAATTATTCTGAAACAAAGATCATGGATGCCATGGTGCATTTTAATTACTCCCCACCTGCAAAGCAACTAATATAATAAACACCTGCTATCTAAATTATTTATATACATTAAAAAAAGGTAGTTACAAACATCATTTTCATAATTATCATTGGCATAATCTCAATCTGATTTAAAATTATGCAAATAGTCAGCATCAATAATTCATTAAATAGTAACACTATAATTTTAGAATGGATTTGTATTGATTTGATGAAAATTCCATATCATGAATATAATATTTCAACAATATGAATAATAAATTCCCAATAGTCTTGTTTATAAAGGTAAAAAAAAGGTAGCGATGCAAATCAAAATATTGGTATTCATACATATTCATAAATAAAAATATTATAGGAATATAGTGCCAAAAGGACCAAAAGAGTAGTCTTTTGCGTTGCGTTTATGGTTATTCTCCACCGTTTGTTTCTTCTGTCTTCCCATTTACAATTCCATCTTAAACATTGAAGCAAGCCACTGATTTTCACTTTCAATTTCAACCCCAAAACCAAGGAATATTTTCTTTCCAACACCCTTTTGGTTTGTGCATCAATCTTTTTACTTTGTTAATGTTAACTGTTTTATGGGGTGTAGAACTAAATGGCTATGAGAAAGAAGCATCTTTATTCTTGTTTGTTTCTTGTTATGTTTGGATGACATGATGGAAGAATTGCCTGGTTCTCTCGGTACAAGTGCAAGCTTGGCCCTCAGATTGGGACAAGCTATTTTCGCTGTTGCCTCTTTGCTTTTTATGTGCTTGGATATTGAATTCTACAGTTACACTGCTTTCTGGTAATTTCCATTTCCTTTCAAGATTCTACCTTTTCTTCTTAATTTTGTTTGGATTCTTGTTCGGCTTCAATGCTTGATCATTCTCTTGTATTTGTGAGTTGAGCACTAGTTAGCATAGAGTTAAAATTTTGAGTTAACCAAAATTTAGGTGTTTTGAACTTCGTTTTACGGATTTTAGTTCGTAGCCACACGCTATTGATTCTTAGAGAACATGTACCTTTTGTGAATTGGTTGATTCTTTTCTTTGCCTGGATTCTTCCTGGTTTACATATGTATAGGTGATGGTTAAGTGTGTTGATATGTGTAGGTAATTGTTAAGTGTGTGTCTTGAGTCTAAATTAGGTGAATAATGAGTTACACAAGTGGTTAAGCTCTACGTATTATTATGTGGATTACATCCAATAGACACTTGCTAATTGTGGAGTTCGGCCTGCTCTGATCATCAGGATCACAAAAGTTCATTTCTTTCTTTTGGTTTTCTGTCGGTGTTAAGTGTGATCAATTTAGTTGGTTGGTGACAGCTACAGTTTTTGGCATGTTTAGGAGCATCTTTCAATGGAATTATTGAATTCCAGGATACTGCATATATATGACTATTATTATTTGACAGAATCACAGAATTATTGAGTTGTTTGGGATTCAGAAGGATTAAACTTAGTATGTAGCAACACAAATTGGACAGAATTTCAAGTCCCTTCACCCTGCGTTAGTAATTTCGAAATCTGAGTCTTTAGTGAACGAGGAACGTGCTTGTTTCTGCTTAGATGCTTGAATATGTAGATATGTAGATATGAAGAACAGAAGTATGTTGGTCTTTTGTCAAGTTTATGAATGTGTACTCATTTATGGAGAACATAAGACATTTGAACTCTTTGTTTGAGCAGCTTTTTGGTTACAATTATGGGCTTGGTGATTCCATGGAGTCTGACGTTGGCGGTAGTCGATGTGTTCTCTGTTTTCGTCAAACGTCCAGCTCGCCAACCTGGGATACTTTCATTAGTCGTTGTAGGAGATTGGGTAAGCTGCGTTTCTATAGAATTCCATACTTTTGCGTAACATTTTTTCACATATCTAATTGTCTAATGTAGATTTTGTTGTGTATATTCATTTGTAGATCCTATCGTTTCTGTCACTCGCTGCATCTTGCTCGACTGCAAGTGTGACGAATCTCTTGCTTGCTGCTGGAGGATTTTGTACACAGAAACTATGCACAAGATATCAACTCTCCGCGGCTATGGCCTTCCTGTCTTGGTTTCTGTGTTTCGCCTCGTCCCTCTTCAACCTTTGGCTCCTTCCTTCCATGTAGCAGTCTCTGCATATATATAGAAGCTAAAACTAGGAATTACCATTTACCACCATAAAGATTTTGTTGTCTTAGAAAAGGTAGTTATAGTCTTGTGTATAGACAATTTGTCCATGAAATTTGTAATAAAAGGGGTTGCAATCATTTAGCTTGTTGGTTTCATGTTTCTTCAAGAAAACCAAATTGGTTTTGAACTTCTTTTCAATTATGTAGCTTTCAAGAATCTTGAAGTGGCTCAAACAGATGAATTGATCCTTCTTTGGACAGGGGAATGAAGTCAATGGACACTTCACTTCCAGGACACACTCAATGTGTCTGCCTGCTATTTGAAAAGGTGATTTAAAGTAGGAAATATCACATTATATTAGTGTAATTAGGATATTGATGATTGATGAGTATGCTAAATATTTGACATTAGGACAGTATGATTTTCCTGAGGTTCAAGAGAAACATGATTTTAACCAGAATTAAATTGAAGGTACCGTATATGACAAACAATCTAACTATATATTGGAATTCTATTCTATATATATTTTTGAAACGGTTAAACGATGACTCGAACTCCGATCTATTGGTTAGAGGTGAAACGTATTACCAACTGAGCTGCACTCCGTTATCGAATTCTATTATACATTATAATAAGAAAAAGAATAATACAATAGTTTCCTAGTTGTTCAAGATCATGAAACACATGGAATGTTTTAGTATTGTGGATGAGAGGAGACCTGCACATTTATTTTGCCTCTTACAATAAATGTTTGATGTAATAACTTTTTATAATTTAATATGATCTATACGTAAACAATCCGTCCTTTAAAATTTATGTAGTTTACTGTTCTTGCATAAAAATTAAGAAGATCAATATTATAACATTGTATAGTATATATGAGATTTACTTTATAATTTTATTAATAGTTGGTTAATTGATTAAGTTTGTTTTTTTTTAAATTAAACTTCATTACTAAATGCACAGATTACAACTTAAGCAAACTTCTTTACAAAACGAGGCCTGGAAGTTTGCCTATCATCATCAATATATACATCTAACCACTTTGGCAAATGTTCTCAAACTACCATACTCTTAGACAAAGAGTAATACCTACACTCCCAAACAGCATCATTCGTGTTAAACATAATGAGTCCGTCAAAAGTACTACCTAATTTTGCTAAGGTGTCAGGAAATTGTTACATTCCCTAAATACAAACTTAAGCTCGTAAGCATATGCTTGTGACAAAAGATGGTGAATATTTTCAAGCAGAACAAGGAACAGACCCCGAACCTCCTGCCCCGTTTGCTTGAGTTCCTGAAACCTTCGAATCAGTCAAAGAGCAATATCGGATTCAGATTGGATATGCAAAAATCGATGCCCCATATTTTTAGTAGTAGTGCAAGATATAAAATTATATAATTGTGGTCCAAAAATAACCGAGAAATAAAAGTGAATAATTATATCGGAACGTTCAAAATGATAAAAGTGTACAACTTCTATGGGCAGAGGGAGTAGACTTGCATAAATTTAGAAAAGTGAAAGAAAATGTAACAAAACGTTTATGTCCAAAGTTGTCTCTTTTCTCATGATGTTGAGCTCCTCAAGTATGTACATACTTCATAGCAGATCGACCAGACTTTGGAGCATATAAAGGCCCGTCGCAGCATCCATTAGATAAGGTGGCGCGGGAATGCATGGAGTATCCAACAAAAGATCGGCCAACAGGACTGCAAAACTTATTTCTTCCAATTCATCTATAATAATTAATATATCAAATGGAAATATGAAATTGAATTCAAGAAATTCAAATAAACATTGTTTTCCTTTTACTTTATTGACCAACATAACAACCAAGTAAAATATAAAATTGAATCGACAAAATATTACATGAGCATTAAAGAGGACTTATATCTACTTAGGCGACCCACCACGCTGTCACTAAGTCCTTTTATGATTGTCAATCTCTTTGCCCTTTCTCCTCGAATTGTAGCACCCATCTCATTTTGCACCTGCTTCAAACATTTGGAGGTTCCCTCTTCAAGCAATCATCAATATTTTCATCTTCGCTTTCTTCATCGGTATCAATTTGCATCAAGTACCTTTGATTAGGTCCTGATCCACCAGGGCCTGCAATGTTAGTGAGCCCTAATTCTCCTAACATAGTTTGTAGCATTTCTGGAAGTTGTGTTTTCAAAACCAACATTGCATTCAAAAGTTTGTCCTCGTGTGACCTTAACACTTTCATTTTTTGCTCAATGTTTTGAGCTTGCTCTTGAGATTCCCGCATTTTCTTTGACTTTTGATGAATATACCCAACTTTTCCCTTTCTATCCGGACAAGCTCTATCATTTAACTCATACTTATTTATTTTACTCTTCAGTTTTTTCTCCTATTATCAGAAGAAAACAACAAGTTCAAATAAATTAAACCAACAATTACAATTAGTTATTACACATTTACAACGACACAGTTTAAAAGATAACTTACCACATTTATCTTCTCCTCTCGATGGTACGACTTATCATCTTCATTGATATCATCATCATCCATGCCATTGTCATTCCCAACATTTACGAACAGAGCTAAATACTTACTCTTTCTCTTCGGAGGGAATATGTAGGAGGAAACCTCAAATTCAAGCTTCTTAGGATCGATTACTTTGAATTTGAGTCTATGTTTTGCCTTGAACTTGTGTTTAAGTACAAACAATTTCCACCCCTGACCGCTTAGGAACTTATTCTTCATTTTTCCATACCAAAACATTTTATATAGCTCTTTAGTATCACGCACTCTCACATTTACCATGGTGTTAATTGATGGCAGTTGCAGTGCATGGGCAGTTTCAGGGTGGATCAGCTGAAAAGTTATAAATTATTAGATTAAGGAAAAATAGATGCGATCCAATATACAATTTAATCAAATTATGCTCTAGAAACTAAAATGATTACCAATTCATATTTGGGTGCCAAAGCCTTCTTTCCGAGTAAAATATCACAAGAAATAGGTTGCTTCTCAGTGGATGGTTCTTCAGAGGACTCTTCAGCGAGTTGAATTAATGCTTCTTCAGAGGACTCTTCAGCGAGTTGAATTAACTCGTTTATCTTAGTAAGGGAATGAAGATGTTGCAATAAGTTCACTTTATTTAGCATAAAGTAGAATTTTTATTTAGTAAATAATAATAAGTTTGGTATGTCAAGAATCTCATGGCATAAAGAAATATTAAATCATATCAAAAGTCATGATATTTAACTTGTACCTGAAAATTAATATGAAAGATATATATGTATGAACATTCTCTTTTCCATTGAAGAAATGCGCATAAATAAATTATCTAACCTTTTATTGTATTGCATTTTGAGATATGAGGAAAAACACGCTTCATGTCTATGTTTTGTGAGTTCTAGCTTTTGTTTATGCATAAAATAAGATTTAAAATTATTATACTACATTAATTGTGTTGTATATTGATGATTATGAGGACAATAAATCAAAACATCTATAGGTGTCATCTAGTCTGTCAAACAAAAATTAGAGAGAAATGTGACCGACATAACTTATTCAAAAAAAGTAGTTGATAGTTGTTAATTAGAATTGCAGTTTTAACACATATTTTATCAACTAAATATATGAAGTTATTTGCCCGAAACACTTAGTATAAGGTTGTGAATATCCTATAGCTTATGTGTGTTTACTATTCAATGCTAACAACACTAATAGAGTTTCTTCTCACAATATTTGAGTTTATTTGCAAGTGCACTATATGTATAAAATGCAAATAATAAGGTTCCATTATTCTCAAGACAAAGTGATTAAGTAAATCTTTGCCCCATATCATCATGGTCAATTTTCATCAATATAAAAGATCATTCATATACTTGTCAAAGTTCATGTGCAACATTAAGTCATCGTAGTAGAACATACCTTTCTTTTCCTACAATATCTTTCGGGTTCATAAAACTTCTTCCTAGGTTTTGTAGATGATCCGCCTCTCGATATAGTCGGAGGCCCACTGAACTAGTAGATCAAAATGAAAATTTTCATTACTACATATATTATACATATTAAAGAAAGAAAATGGGGTGCATGTTAATACCTTTACCTTTTTACTGGTTTTATTGACATGTGCATCATTATTTGTAGAGTTCGATGGCCTAATTGTAATACCTTGTCGCTTATTAAGATAACAACATAGAAAATTAGGCTAGACATAAAGCAATGTACATAATACAAAATCATAAAAAATAATAAACAGTTCCAAAGGAACAACGCAACACCTTCCACAAATTTACAAGTTAACAACACACAATTGTCCATATCTCTTTTACAAGTTATTTGGTTATGTTTGCATGCTACAATTCATTCCGTTTCGCTACAATTCAACGGACATTATATTTTAGTTAATAGTAGTATATCTTATAACATGTACCTTTCCTCTTTCTTGAAGTTTTTTTAATCCTTTAGGAGACTTCAAATTAGAATCATCTGAGTCATTTGATAGACTCTCGCCCGAGTTAATAGATAGATTATTGTATGATGAAGATGATGAACAATAAATCACCTAGAAAATCATAAAAATAATTAGATTTTGACATGGTAATAAGAAGCATCAAGGAAATTATAATGAAGAATTTTAAAAGCATACAAATATGATCATTAAGTTCATAGATACTAAATGAAAAATAAAGCACTAATTTCACTTGAAATCTAGACATTACCATATGTACTCCCTTTATTTTTTGTATCTTAATATATAAATCTATGTATTTCTTTAAAGGAAAGGAAACATATGTAATTAAGTGGATCTATCAATTTTACATACATAACTAATCGTGATACATCATGATATATTGAAAATCTCTAACAATCAAGATTTTTAATATAAAAGCAACAAATTTACTATAACATGTAGTTTTAGTAGAGCCTTCTTCTTCTTTTGTAAATTTGGTGTTAAACTTGTGATGTGTGTTTTTAAGTGATTGATGTAGTCTAACCATTTCATATGCCCGGTTTTGTACTATAACATAATATGTTACTCCTTTTAAGAAGTAGGTGAAACTAAGTGGGTCGAACAATTAGATGCATTATTAATAGTGTTTATAAAATTTTAAAACTTCTCATCCATCTTTATAAATACACATGTTCTCACTTGAGTTTGAATAGTTGACAAGTTATTAGAATTTATAAGTAACAATGATGATAGAATACACATGTTCTCACTTGAGTTTGAATAGTTGACAAGTTATTAGAATTTATAAGTAACAATGATGATAATATGAATAACTTTAAAATCATAGAAATCAAATTCATATTTACACATGGTAGGTGTGACTTGAACGGATAAATAACATATCAATACCTGTTTTTTCCCACGTACTATTTTAGCTTCCCTACTTTCTGACATAATGTCACAACTTGGTCTCTTGAGTATTTTGTTGACTCTTCTATCTGCAAATAAAAAGTGCAGTATTTTATCAATTATGATTCACCACAAAATTTTAGACTTATGTCGTCTTATACCATTTCGAGGTCATATATATATAAATGCAAATCAATACCTTTTCTTCTCTACTATACTTTTCAACATGTGCATCAGATCGCGTATGGTGAAATGATCTTATATGTCCCTATGTAGTTTCAAGTTTATCAAAATGCACATGACACAAAAGTCGGGCGACTCACAAAGAAAAACACATATACCAAAAATATAAAGTGTAAAGATAGAATGAAGTTTCCAAACCAACATCAAGTAAGAGGTCTTACCAGAGGGCAATAACTCTTGATTAAAGACTTTGTCAAAGTTTCTTTGTTTTCCCTCTGTTATAGTTTTGTGTCATATATTTATAGGAGTTCTTTGTTATAGCTTTGGTTTTAATATCGTGATGAATGTTGCTAAAGTTCGAGGATTTCTTATAATTGTTTTTGTGATATAATATTAATATATTTTGTTGTTGGGAAGGAAAAAAAACTTGGTTGAAATAAAACGGTATCAACCTATTAGGTACGTATAATAAATAACAATTAAGCAAATTTTATGAGTATAAATTCTCGAAGATCTGTATTTTACTGCCATAAATTGTAATTACAAGTTGATACGCCAAAAAGTAAATATGTACATGAGACATAAGTTTAATTGCATATAAATTAACTCAAGAGTCTCAATCGCGTGACACGCTTTACTAAACACATGACAATTTTTGAACATATTACTACAAATGATCACACAATTATAGTCATTCAAGAAATAGTCCATTAACTTTAAAATATTATATTATTTATTTTTCACAATCACCACCCTTGACTAGAGCTCTGGTAGAAACCAATCATAGAGCTCCTATATGGAGCTGATTCAAGCTCCAACATCAAAGGTATATCCGACCTTGGAGTGTGAATTGAAGCTCCACATCATAGCTCATGTTATAGCGTTCATCCATGAGGCTGCCATCACAATAGCCAAGCATTGTCATGACTCACGACTGCTAGACGTTATGCCACATTAGTGCTTGGTAACGTCACAGTTGCCATAACGTTTTTGTGGTGAATCCGAGGCAAAGATCAAAGTATGTGCCACATTAGCACTTATTTTTTCTCCTTGGGACCGCATTTAAGCTTCTAGCAGCCATTATTGATTTGGTCCAAGCCCGTTAACTGAAGGTCTGCCACCATACCTCCTTAACTTAATTTATTATCATGTGTTCAATTCGTGGGTTGCATTTAGTTATTTAGGAGTAGTATTTAAATAGTGGACACTTTTGAAATTAGATTATAATAACTAAATTGTACTCCCTCTATTCCAGAGCAGATGATCTTTTACTTTTGGCGCAATTGCACATAGGGTAGAAATGGATTGAAAATGTTGTCAAAAATAAAAATGAGACATTTGTAGTGGTACGTCTATTAAAGGAATATGAGACATTTGTTTTGGGACGGAGTGAGTAGTAAAGATATTATATATTATTAATTAGACGATGTTCTCTTCAACTTAAAATCACTTCATTTCAGTTCAGTTCAGTTCAGTTAAATTCAGTTAAGTAAATTTCAGTTGAAAAGAACATAGCCTTAGGTTGTGTTCTCTTTAAAAATTTATTGAACTAAACTTAACTGAACTGAATTGAAGTAAGGTATAAATTATAACTAAGTCGACCTGAATTGAACTTGAATGAATTAAACTAAAGAGATTTTCACTTGAAGAGAACACATCTAGTAAGAAAATTTTGGGACAGTGGGGGGTCGGTAGTTGCTATAATTCAATATTGTGTAGAGCACCCACTTTACTTTGATCCTCACAAAATGCGTGTGTAATGACAATAATAACCCCATTTCAATTTTATCAAATGTCAATTCTCCTGACAACAAGTACAAGTCAATTCTCTCACCCATCATCAACATTTTCCATATCTCAAAAACTCACTACCATTCTTTCACAATTCATATAATTGTATTTCTCTCAAATCTCTCTTTCACCTTCACACTCCCACCACCCACCGGCCACCACCGCACCACCATCGTGCTTCCACAACAATCGCACCACCACCCTTCCATCGATGCAACGTCACCACACCACTGCCTACGCCGCCTTCCACAAATCCACCACCCTCCCGATCCACCTCCGACCACCCACACCACGCCACCACTCACCTCGATCTCCACCCGACCACCATGACTCTTCGACCACCACCCACACCACACTGACCACCACTCTCTGTCCACCAATCACCACCTCAACTCCGCCGCCCCGATCCACCGCCACTCTACCACCACCG
>JAYMSP010004083.1:0-17405 GCA_036897095.1 Plantago elongata
AGATAAGCAATCCATTCGAACATTTCGATAATACAGAAAGCTCAGACATACTACTAAACATGATCAAATCATAGAGAGAATCCCTTAAAAGTATAAACTTTGAAATTACACCCAAGAAAATCTGTTTACTCGATCATATGTCAACCAAGCACACAAGAGCATGAAATCAGAGAAATGCACAGCCAAGAAACTAACTTTAAGAAAACCCCATCTGATCATAAAGTCCAAGAAACGAATTGGTCCATAAACACATTACAAGGCGTCGAATCAGACGGAGAAAAAATAGATAGCGGGGAGAATAGGAACCTGAAATTGGAGTTTGAGCCATGAAGGATGCAAGCGAATCGAGGGTGATAGAATGGGTTTGTTGTTGTAGGATAATGAAGAAGAAAACAAGAAAGGGTCTGTGATGGTATTGGGTGTTGAGTTAAAGATGAAATATTGGAGAAACCAGAGCAGAGAAAATGAACAAGAAAGGCAAATGGGGTTTTAGTACTTATTGGTAGTGGAAGACTAGTAGTCCATTTTTCTGTCGTAGCTGTTGTTTTCGGTGCCACGCTATGCGTCACGTGTGTTTATATTTGACCTGTTTCGCGTCGTAGATTTGGCCACCCACTTTTTCAGTCATCCTTTGTACAAGGTCTGCCCTGTCCCTAGGCATCTTCAATAGTGACGACACGTTCGTCGTACGTTTTTTAATAATGACTACACTATAAATTTTTTTAATTTATTTTTATATTTTTATTTATATATTAATTATATTATAAGAGTGCTTAGATGTTAAAATGAATAAATTACAATTTCTAAGTCGTTTTATAATTTATTAAGATTCAAAATTTGAAAGAATTATATATTTTTATTTTACTAAAAATATATTTAATATATTATAATAGTGTTTAAAAGTTGAAATTAATAAAATTGTATTTTTATTGATTGTTTTACAATTTTAAGTTTAATTAAGAGTAAAAATGAATTCGGGATGGAATGATCAAAAAATAGTCAAGAGTGATATATATTTGTAAATTTTGAAGAGACGAATTCGTTGGTGATTTTTATTTATTTTTTACATTTTATTTTTCGAGTCATTCTCGTTCGAAATTGGACAAATATATAAAAAATTAAAAAAAATCAAGGGGGGACGGGTTGCGCCGCGTGGCACGACGCGGTGTGCCGTGACGCACCTAACAGTGCGCCATCGCACGCGCGTTGGAGCACCTACGGCGTGTCGTGTGCCGACGCATGCCATTGGAGTCTGGCCATCTTCAATGGTGACGGCTCACAACGCGTCGTCGCACGTTTTTTCTGCAATGGTGACGCGTCGTCGCCACATCATTTATTTTTTTAATTTTTTTATATTTTTATTTGCATATTAATTATATTATAAGAGTGCTTAGATGTTGAAATGAATAAAATTGCATTTTAAAGTCATTTTATAAATTACTAAGGTTCAAAATTTTAAAAATATTTATTTTTAATGAAATTGTATTTTTATTGGTTGTTTTACAATTTTAAAATTTAATTAAGAGTAAAAATGAATTCAGGACGGAATGATCCAAAAATAATCAAGATTGATATCTATTTATAGATTTTGAAGAGAAGAATTCGTTGGGAATTTTTATTTATTTTTTATATTTTATTTTTCAAGCTATTCGCATTTGAAATTGGACAAAACATAAAAGATTAAATAAAAAAAATTAAAGGGGGGACAGGCTGCACCGCGTGGCAACAGCTGCTGCTGCCTACGCACGACGCGGTGTGTGGCAATGCGTCCAACGGCGTACCATCGCACACGTGTTGGAGTGCCTACGGCGCATCGTGCACCGACGACGTGCCATTGGAGCCGGTCTTATGGCAAACCTGCTTGATACATACGGTGAATTGTCCATTCTACCCTCCACGCTTCTTTTTCAAAGTGTTTCTGGTTTTCCTCCTTTTTTTTTTGCTTTTGTTTTCCTGGCTGCTATTATATCAATTGCAGGAAGGATTTTGTTTCAAACTATGTACATATAAAAGAAAACTTCTCCAAGTTGGTAATGATGAAATACTACTATATTAGTCAATGCCCCAGTTGTTACTATATACATGACCTGCAATAAAGGATATAACTACAATAGTTAAATGATGGTTTGCAATACAATAACATGTTTTTTTAATTCATTTATTACGAATATAAAAATAAAGGTCTAAATCTATACCTATCAACTAATACACCTTGACGTAATAATGGTAGCTAGGACTTAGCCTTCTCCAATGGACGCTATGAGTCCGCGTGGTGGAGCACAATGTAACGACGTGCTGTAGATGCGACGTTGGACGCCGCGTCACCACGGGTGGCAGCAGCCAATCGGTTGCTGCCACTTGTCGTGTGCTGGGCGTTTTGTTTTTTTTTATTTTTTAAAATATATCCATTTTAAAATAGTAATATCGCCAAAAATACGAAATAAAAAAATAAATAATAATCGCCAACGGCTATATGTTTTCGAGATCTATAAAATAAGACCAGTATTGATATTTTTCGGATCATCCAATCTCCAACTCCTCTTTCTCTTAATTAAACTTAAAAAACTCCCTTCCCCTCAAAACACCCTTTCCACTTTCATTTTCTCGTGAGATGGACGCGGAGTATTTTTAGTGGTTGAAAATCAACAAATCCAACAAATACCATGAGTAAATGCAAGCTCGCTTCGAAAATACTTCTTTCCAACTCCAATCGAGTCATATTCGACCTTAGTGACAACCACGACGTGACGACGACGCGTTACCACTACAGAAAAACGCGCAATGACGTCCGCATCGTCACTGAAGATGGCATCACATATCACATATCCATAGGGAAAATACTGACATTAATGTTTTCCCAGTGAACTTGGGCTCAGCAAACAAATTAATGGCAAGGCACCCTTGAAGCTAGAAAGCATTTCAGCACTGGTAAGGCCATCCTCAATGGTTCAAGACAACGTATCATTGTGCGTTTTTTCTACAGTGGTGATGCGTCGTCGTCACGTTGTCGCCACGTCATGAATTTTTTTAATTTCTTTTATATTTTTATTTACATACTAATCATATTATAAGACTGCTTAAATGTTGAAAGGAATAAAATTATATTTTTTTAAGTCATTTTATAATTTATTAAGGTTCAAAATTCAAAAAAAAAATTATATTTATTTTGCTAAAAACATATATAAATATTATAATAGTGTTTAGAAGTTGAAATTAATAAAATTGTATTTGTATTGGTTGTTTTACAATTTTAAGTTTAATTAAGAGTAAAAAGGAGTTCGGGGTGGAATGATCCAAAAATAGTCAAGAGTGATATCTATTTGTAGATTTTGAAAAGACGAATTCGTTGGTGATTTTATTTATTTTTTACATTATATTTTTTGAGTTATTCGTGTTTGAAAATGGACAAAAGAAGAAAAAAAGAAAAAAAAGAATAGTCCAGCGTGCGCCAAGTGACAGCACCCGATTGGCTGCGTCGTTAGCATTGCGTTGGAGGAGCCACGGTGCGTGGCTCCTCACGACACAACATGCGGTGTGCCCCATTGGGCACGATCTTACTAATACTTTCATATTAACATTTTAGTTTTCCTTTTCTATTGGCATCATATTTACAAATGACCAGATTAACATTACATTTTTGTGTAACCCGACCAACTGACCATCCAGTTTTCATGGTACCCCACACGAAGTAGTCTTAATACACCTATTGCTGGTAGGGATGAACCCGAAAATTATTTTTACATGGACTCTATTTGAGATTGATAAAACATACTTACTCCGTTCTGTATAATAGAACACGTATTATTTTCATGGACGTTCTACGAAACTATACACGTTTCAAAAAGAACAAAAAAATACATCCACTAACTAATTTAATATTCATATAATACTCAAAAAGTGCATCCACTAACTAAAAACCTTAAAAACAGCGTCGAAAAGTTTTGTATTTTATTGTACGGAACGGAGTACTCCTCCAGATTGCCTCCGGGAAGTGCATTTTATTACATTTGTTGGTTCAACATCTGAGGTATGATGTTATCCATTATCAAACAGGTATGAATCTCTTGCATTGTTTCCGTGATGATCAACATTTTGAGAGCCATCCTTAGCTCATCTTCTCAAGTTCTCCAGTGATTCCATGCAAACTAAAATTCAATAAATTAGAAAAATCAAAAGCTTAAAAGAAACTTAGGGAACAAGATGGAAGTAAAAAACGAAAATGGGGGTCGAAACGTCCTGGACAGTCTTGTGTGTGAGCCGGGGCTAGTATATACATATCGCTAGAAGGTAGGGGAACGGAATGTGAATCCAATTGTATCTGCTCATATGTATCAGTGTCCTAAGTGCTTTCTGCTCCATCTCACTGGACCCCCAGATACATATTGGGCCTCTTCATCTGGTAATGTGGTAATGGTGGTAGTGGTCCTCGAATTCGAGTCAACTTCTGAGTCAGATTTCACCTCCTCTTGTTATCCCCATTTCTCTAATACTTCCCCTAGGAGCACCTCATACTCTCTGATCATGGCAACCAACGATCGAATCCTCAAGTTGTTGAGAAGTCAAACTCATGATTGACCCACCATCGGCTCTATCCACCGTTCTCTTACAACCACTTATTATATTATACCATAGGAGCAGACGCAGAGAAAATAGTCGGGAGTAGCGAACATTACATTATTTTTTTTTTAATAAAATACCCCATTCATCACTTATTCATTTAATATAAAGTCACTTTACTATTCAAGTCATCCTTTAACCGTTTCAAAAAAATTAAAATTACTTAGCATTATAATACCCATTCTTTTCAGTATGAGTTTCCTTCACAATCTCAATTTTCCATACTTTAAATATGAAACAACTCTTCCAATGTATTCACTCTTTATACTTTACTATTTTATTCCTACTTTTTCAAGACTCATAATATCTTCTATTTTCTTAACTTTCAAATAAATAAATAAAAATAGATTCAAAATAACCAAAAGACACATTGTATATTCAATGCACCGTCTAAGTCCCCCTTCTTAAATCTTAATTACTCTCTCAATTCTCCATAGCTTAAGATTAAAACAAAATGATGAAATTATCACTCTCTATCTTCTTATTCTCACAAACAGAACTCACCAAATCAACATTTTACAGAATCATCAAATGTAGGTTTCTTACCAATTAATTGTCCAAGTGCAGAAAAAAGCTGGTCCATTGGAGTCTCTATTTGATCGCAGCGTAAAAAGATGAAAGTAGTGCAAGAATCCTCCCATGAGATTTGAATTTTCTTGATCTTTCAATTTAATCCCTTAATTTTCAATAACAACAAATCTTTTAGTTCATTTTATTGTTGAATTCTGCAAATAGTTTGCCTAAATTCTAGGATTACAATTATGTTTGTTGTTTGGTTGAGTTTCAATGGTAATTTATGAGATCTTTCTATTATTTGTTGAAGGTTTATGGGTTAATATTAAATTTCTATTATATATATAATTTTTAAGGGTATACAAGTAATTTCGGAAGAAAAATTCAGGGGTAGCAATTACTGCCCCTTGCGCCTTACTATGCTCGTGCCTAACCACTGTAGAAACTCCACATAAGCTCTCCCAATGTTCATTCATGTTTTTGATGCACCTGTTACAACCCCTTAAATCTACAACATGCTCTATCAAGTTTCTCTCCAGAAACCTATAAAAAACAAAGGAGTGGGTCTCTATTTACACAATTTGCTGCAACATGACCATCCATTCGACACTCACATCAACACAAGTAATACATACACTTATTCACATCACCCAAAAGAAACCAAAGTAGTTCTACGAAAACAAACTACACTAAATAAAAAGTAACAGTAAAAACTAAAACGAACTAATATGTACAACTGAAACTAGAATTTATAAACTTAACAAATGAATTAGGTCCTTGACAACGGCGTAAATAATTTGATGTGTCAAATCAATATTTTAAAATTGCTTAGTTAAGCGCTAATTCTCAACACTACGAAAACTTGTAATGTAGTTTTGAGTGTTGTTCTCTCATGACTTAAATAGTTTGGTTGCATTTACGAATTATAACTAACAGTGATAAAAAGCAGTAAATTTTAGTTTGCTGCGACTTTATCTAAATTGACAACAATATATAAAACAAACTTAAATGCAATGACTATGATATGAGATGGAATTATGGTGTGGTGAGGATAATAAGCTAGCTAGCGGGATTAATACAACAATGCCAATGGTGATTTACTTTAGTTATCACCAGTGGGCATGCCTAACGAGACATTACACTGTTCGAGACAAATACCTTACACCACAAAATTAAGACACGTCGTACTAAGACAATGAGTAGACGGTTTTTGTTCTAGGAAACATATATCAATGGTGGAGTTGTTAATTCCACCAAGCTACAATTACAACTAATGTAGTTTCAGTGTTTGCTATGAACCTATATATGTATATGCATTTTGTAGGTAAACCATTTGCGCAATCCCTTTGATGATTTTGGTGAGAAAACACATAATACAAAACTACATAGACATATAATCAATTAAGTTAAGCAAATCCCATAGATCCGTCATTAAATTCCATAAACCCTAGCTAGCATTCATTGTATAGGTCTAGATAACGTCAAAGTAAAATACTAGAGGGAGGTGAATAGTATTTTCAAATTTTTATTGATAAACACGATTTCACAGATACTTGAAGGTATCTGATACTTATAATCAGAGAGCGGAATACTTTATGGGATAGATAAATGAGTTTGTGCTTTAAATAGTAAATGTGTGATCAGATGAACTCGAGGCTGTACCTGAACCAGCGTTGCAGGTACCAGTTTTCACATATGAACTCGAGGCCGCTGATCCCACCCCTAACCGTATTATCGTCAACAAAAGCATCAAGTTAGTCAGACAACAACATCCAACGACAGAAAACAGAAAAAAAAAAGGAAAAATATTCGGTTCGGCTTGTACCAGGAAGCAGGAAGCCTGCTTGGTTCATCGGCGGACTCTACCACCCTACCCAATCACAACAATATGAACTAGGTTAATAGTATTTGTGTGATCAACCCACAATAAAACAAAGGAGCTGCCCATCCCACAAGAAACAAAAGGTACTGCTTACTCGCAGAAGATGTACCAGTACGAATTGTTGTACAGAGCACGTAATGTCCTGTGTTGGCAAATTCATGAATATTTTCGTCCATTCAACACAAAAATGTATCAATTTGTTGCAATAAATGTTCTGTGACGGAGAAAGTAATAATAAAGTACAATGGTTGGCCTTGATGAGAGTGTCACATGGTGAAGTGAGAAAAAAAGGGAATTCCGAAGTACGAAAAGATGGGCCCCACCCCACTCGACTAATACAGTCCGTCGGAAATCGTTTGATTAAAACAAAATAAAATTGAAGTGAGAGATAAGCGACATTGTTACATGTGGCACCCAATCTTTCATCATCTTCTTCTTCTCCATTGCAGCAGCCTTAATTTAGTATCCCACTGCATTTTCCCTTTTTCATGATCACAATTCACCACCACACTTCCAATTCAATCAAACCTTCATACATTGATTGATTTGATAATTGTGCTTGTTTGTTTGTTTGTTTGTCATGGCTTTGAATTCTATCACTTCAAGGCCTTCTTCTTCCTTTTCCTTTCTTTCACGCAAACTGAAGCCATCCTTCCAATTCTCCAAATCTATCCATTTTCTCAACCTGCCTCTCTCTTCCAGACTTACTTCTCCACTCTATTGTGTCTCTGCTACATCTGCTTCTGTTTCCCAGCTCCTCAAGGTCTTTTCATTTCTCAATTTTTGTTCTTGGTTTATGTTTCTACTGTTATTGATATCTTATTCTTTTTTCCAGATTAAAAATGTGCCCACAATGCCCATTGAGGGCCAGAAGACTGGTACTAGTGGCCTTCGCAAAAAGGTATCATCTTTATGTTTCTTTGCAAAAAGCTACCATTTTTATGTTTCTTGGCAAAAGGTATCATTTTGTACAAGAATATTGCTTCCTACTGAACTGGTTGATTCATTCTATGACTCTCAGGTGAAAGTGTTTATGCAAGAAAACTATCTCGCCAACTGGATTCAGGTTTGAAACTTAGAATTCACTGCCATAATTTTGACATAATTAGGCAATGTTGATGAATTATCAATATGCCTATGGACAATGTCTTATGTCTGTGATTTTCCTGTTTGTGCATTTCGTGAGGATATTTCTTTGTGGAATTGAAGGCATTGTTTGATTCATTGCCACCTGAGGATTACAAGAATGGAGTTTTGGTTTTAGGCGGTGATGGTAGGTACTTCAACCTGGAGGCTGCACAGGTATTCAGATCTAATACTCAACACTGTAAGAATGAATGTGGTTCTTCCTGTTATTTCCGGTTGCTAGTGATGTTTCTATATTTTAAATGCAGATAATTATTAAAATTGCAGCTGGTAATGGGGTCGGTACGATTTTGGTGGGCAAGTGAGTTGGTTTTTAGCTATTTTATTTAATAAGTTAGTTCCTTTTATAGTTTTTGGTCTCTTAGATTTACTACTGCACAAGCTATCTGATGTTCAACTGCAAATCTGCAATGGTTATCTTTGAAAAATGCTAGTCTGCATATAAAAATTAAAGTGCTCTAAAACTGAATGGTGAGTTCTTGAAACTTTTCCATATCAGTTTCACAAGGACAATATTGAAGTTAGGTACCTTTCCCTTGTTAACTTTTGTAGAGCTTCATTCATGTTAAAACTACCTTAAGTTTGGATTAAAGTTGTTTATGGTTGATTTGTTTTGTAAAGTTCAGAATGAGTAGAGGTTCATTCACGTAAAAACTACCTTTAAATTGGATAAAAATGGTTTCTGGTTGTTTTTTTTTTCCTGAAACATTCAGAATTCAGATGTTGGAAGTGTATAGAGAAAAGTAAGTGTGTGTATCAAAATACATTTTGGTGTCTCGTGCATGCATAATTTTATCTAAAGTACATCCCTTAAAGTAAGAATTGAATTAAGACTTAGCTGAAGTTTTGGTTAACATACTTACTGT
Organism: Plantago elongata; assembly: GCA_036897095.1. Lineage (NCBI taxonomy): Eukaryota > Viridiplantae > Streptophyta > Magnoliopsida > Lamiales > Plantaginaceae > Plantago > Plantago elongata. The sequence continues at coordinate 9,025 of JAYMSP010004083.1, forward strand.
CTTCTACGGATTTCCTGTCTCACTTGTGATTATACTATAATAACTAGCAAATTAAATACTGTGGTTGACAGGGACGGAATATTGTCTACACCTGCTGTTTCTGCTGTAATAAGGAAGAGAAAGGCAATAGTCTCTCCTTTACTTGGCTTTAGGTGTGATATAATATCTTTTATCAAACAAATTCAACTTATCTTGTGGTACAGGCAAATGGTGGTTTTATAATGAGTGCAAGTCACAATCCCGGGGGTCCTGATTATGACTGGGGTATCAAGGTTTAATTCTACTGCGACTAAATTAATACTGAAATGTTGGATAGTTTTCTGTCTTAGATATTATTGGAACTACTTTCTTGTAGCTGGCTGACAATAGATCCATTCTAATATGAACGGTTATCTTGGATTCTGCTTTGCAGTTCAATTATAGCAGTGGCCAACCTGCTCCCGAGTCCATCACAGACAAAATCTATGGAAACACGCTTTCTGTAAGTGTCTGAATCTCGGTGTATCCCTGCATAGTTTATTTCTCATGTGTGATTTTAGCAATACAAGTTTGCAAATAGTTTTTATTCAAATTATATATTTGTATCTGTTCTGGTGCATGTGAGGGGCTAATAGCCAGTTATAATTTGGCCTAAAATACACTTCATTTGGCTCGAATACATGAGATTAGCCTAAAATACACTTCATCGAGCCAATCTCATGTATTCGTAGTTTTTATTTAAATCGCTCCATTTGGTTCGGTGAACAGTGATTTGGCCTAAAATACACTTCAAATAACCCATTTTAATTCCATTCCAAACACAATTTCATCAAAATCCCATCCAAATGGCCATTTGAGTGCCATGCCAATCAGCCCCTTAGTTGTTTAAGGAGGATAAGATTAGGACATCAGGAGAAGACTGTCTTGTTATAATGATGCCCAATTTTAGTAATGATTATATTATTTTCTGAACTTTTCTTTCTTTTTCATAGAACAGCACATTTTTTCATACATTTGCACTCAATAGCAGGTTGTTCATAGTTACGTTGTATAAGGAGAGATATGCAAGTTCTCTTCATTGTTTTTCAAATTACATAATGCAGGACCTCTGGACAAATTTGTTCCTCATATTACGTACCGTTTGGTTAAGCTGTATTACACTATTTGGTGTGCCGGTTAAAATTTATGCTGGAGAAAAAGAGGCAAATTTAAATCTGAAAATTGGTGCCAAGTAAGGTTGTGTTCTCTTCAACTGAGAATCACCTCAGTTTAGTCCCCTTCAGTTTAACTCGGCTCAGTTATAATTTATACCTTACTTCAGTTTAGTCCAGTACAATTTAGTAATAAACCCTTCCTATATGGACATCCTAATAAACCCTTCCTGCTTTCCTATATGGACATCCATCCCAAGAAACCCTTCCTGCTTTCCTATATGGACATCCATCCCAAGAAACCCTTCATGCTTTCCTATATGGACATCCTAATAAACCCTTGCCGTACCATAAATTATTGTCAACAACTATTTCATTATTGACCCACTCTTTTTCATACTCTTGTTGGAAATAATGAAGAAAAAGAGAAGTAAATAATGCCTTGAGAGGTATATTTACATGGTGAACATTTTTTAATTATTTATTAACTAAGAAAATAAATACATATTAGAAAGCAACTTCGTAAAATCTTCGAATCGATATTGTACGTCTAAAACGGAAACGGATCTTGGGTTAGTGAAGAATAAGTGCTTAAAGTTAGAAGGTGCAGTGATTTTATACCGTATTGCTTGAGAGCAAGTATAGTCTCTAGTTTATAATCTTAATCTGCTAGTTCCTACTTGGTTTAAGTTGTGTAGCTAGGTGAGAGAGTGCAAATTCTGGCCAGATTTGTACATAAAACTAGCTTGTTTGTGAGTGTGCACACGACACTTAGACACAAGTGTTGAACTAAACCAAGCTCAAAGGATTAACCTTCATGAGCTAAGCTTATGTTGGTTCCACCTTTTAGAAGCTTTTGATTCAAATTGAAACTTGTAACTCATGTAAGGTACAAGTAGTCAATTTGACAGTTGTTGCTCCATAGGTTACAAGATTATTCTTTTAATGAATTGGGGTAGTGGAGCATAAGTTACAAATAATTTTCTAATGAATATTTGTAATGAAGAATAGAGTTTCATTCTCAATTCTTCACCTATAAAAGGGTCTCATTTGCATTGGAAAAGAGTAAAGGAAACCTACCTTTTTCTCTTCTCTCTTTTTGGCTTTTCTTTCCTCTCACCTCTCGTATAATCCATGCTTCAGTTGAGTTCGCTGGGAACAACTAGCGAGTGCAGCTAGTTGTTAAGGACTAGCTAAGGTTAAACCGTTGTATCATGGAAACAAGCGTTCAACGAACCCTCAAGTACTATAGTGAGGGGAAGTAATTGTTTTAAGGGAAATGCGCATGCACATGCCTCGAATTTATGTTTGGTTAAACAATGATTCAATTATTGTTTTTCTCTACACATTTTAATTCATTTTCTTTACTAATATCTTCAATTTCCTCTTATCAAGTGTAACACCTTTCTCATTATTTTTCTATTCTCGCTACAACCTTAAGATCAACTTACAACTTCTATTCATTCTTTACTTATTAACACACCTTGCAACTTGTGCAAAAAGAAATAAAAAGGGTTTCCCGGAATGAAAGAGTGAACCCATAAGATTTGATGTCAGAAAGAGATGATTTCGGTCACTAACTTCACGTCTTCTTCAGTGTTATCAATCCTGACGGGATCTCGTCCAATCCCAGTATCCCGTGGGGTTACCTCTGTAGCGGACTAATACTGTTGTGTGGAAAAAAAGGGGATCCCATATCTCGTCCTATACTGGCACTACATAAGACGAAGAGCCGAAGATGTGACATTAAACTATGTCTCTTTCTTTGCTGCTCCATTCCAAAGTCATTAGTGCCACTTGTCATACTTGATAAGAGAAATTTAAGATATTAGTATAGAAAAGAATTGAACATACGTAGAGAAAAAACAATAATACAATAATTCAATCAGCCTTTAACCAAATATAAAATTGAGGCTTGTGCATGCATATTTCCCTTTAAAAAATTACGTGCCCTCACTACGTGCTTGAGGTATTGTTGAACACTTATTTTTCAGGATACAATGGTTAAACCTTAATGACTAGCGCTAGCTGTTCATGGAGAACTAAACTTGAGCCCGGATTATGCGAAAGGGGAGAGGAGAAGAAAAGGCAACAAAGAGAGATGAGAAAGGGTTGTGTTTTCTTCTTCTCTTTTCCAATGCAAATGGGACCCTTTTATAGGTGATGAGTTGAGAATGTTACTTCATTCTTCATTACACCAATTCATTACAACTATTCGTTACTAAATTTTTTTGAACTTACGCAACAAATGTCAAATTGACTATTTGTAACTTTCATGAGTTGCAAATTTCGATTTGAAGTAAAAGCTTCTAAAAGGTTGAAGAAGTTGAACTAGCAAAAAGTTAACTCACAAAGGTTAACCCATTTGAGCTTGGTTCGGTTTGATATTCGTGTTTGAGGGTCGCGCACATAAGTCAACTGTACAAATCTGGTCAGGATTCACACTCAGTCATCTAGCTACACAACTTGAACACGAAGTAGGAACTCGTAGATTATAAACTAGATACTATACTTGCTCTCAAGCAATGTGGGATAACACCACTACACCTAACTTTAAGCAATTACTCCTCACTATTAAAATGTCCGTTTTGAGCAAACAGTATATCAATTTGAAGCTCTTATGGAGTAGCTTCCATATATATGTGTGTGTGTTTGTGTTTTATTTTCTTAATTATCAAATAATCAAGAAATGGTCTCCACGTAAATATACCTCTCAAGGCATTATTTGCTTTTTTTTCCTTCATACCACTCAACTTTGGCAAGCCTGTTGGCATTGGTGACCACTATGGTGAAGGTGGATTGGTGAAGAAGAGCTGCATGAACCTGATGAAGACGATGACTCGGTGTTGTCAATCTTGGTGGGATAATGTTCCAGTTTGGGACTTGTCCGCTAGAGTTACCTCCATAGCAGTGTAATGTCTGGCCTGTAGCAAGAACTCTCAGGATTGGAGAACATGTCATATTGCGGCCTTTTAGCTCCGCTGATTTGAAATAGCAGTTGAAACACCATTTTGGCCCCACTTAGATCTAATGAAATCTCTTTACTCCCTTTTCCTATTCATTTTGTTTGTTACACAACTGGTTGCTGCTCATTACACTGCTTGTCCATCAGTATATGTTTATAACTTCATTGTCCCAGCCTCCGCCTCAATGCTATCCCATGAAAAAGGCAAAAGAAAGAGTGAGAATTTTTTTATGACCTTCAAGGCTTCAACCATTTATAGCATGCACTCTTGGCAAATGAAGTTTAATCCATTTAAAGGGAGTTTTGTCATTTTTAGAAAAAAAATACTCCCATGTCTTCAAACTTTGTTCCAGAGTTCAACAGAGCTCCATCTATGGAGCTTCAGCTCTGCCACCAAACTAGAAACATAAAAAATCCAAGCCATGCATGAAAGGTAGCTCACAGTTCATTGTAGAGCACCAATAACCCCGTTTCCACATTACTTGAGAGACGAGAATGTAGAGAACACGGAAAATGTCCTAAGCAACACTTCATGATTGTGAAACTTGGAGACCCTTCCAGCTGTTCCCATGAAGACTTCCTAATTCCAAGCTTTGTGATGGTGGAACCAACTAAGTAGAATAAGATTAGCAAGCGAACAACAAACATCTTGGACGACAGGCAGGAATTTCTAAGATTCCAGCCTCTACTTGACTGGACTAGAAGAGACCAAAAAAGGATCCACATCTTGGTTTTCCCATGGACAATTTCCCTCCATCTCTCAAAGTGGCATGAAAGATTCATGAGATGCATGTTTGGTTGGTGTACATAACAACTGCTCTGCACAGGTGCCAGTTTTCCCACTTTCATAGAACTGGTTTCCAGATTCCATGAACTTCTCAGACAATGGTTGATCAGCCTTGGCCAGTACCAAGAACTACAAATGTACCAATCTGCAGCAGTAATTATCTACTTGGACACATCCACAACGAATACCTTGGTACATTGGGAGCACTACAGTACCAGGCAAGAACAGAGTACCTCAGTAGGAATACGAGATGCTGCTCCTTCCTTTCAAAGAAAAGATTTTGAAAAGCACTATTAAAAAATGTCAAAGCATTTTTACACTCTAAATAGAATAGATGACTTGCAACCTCAACCAAGCATTTTTACACTTCCAGGCCCACTTGGAAATGAGACTTCAAGTATATGGGTTTTAGCAAAGTCAATTAGGAAAGATATTGATATGAAAAAGACTGGATTCTGCACATGCTGAGGTACATTTTGTGAAGACTTCTAAATTTCTGAGTGAGAGGTGGCACACGAGGTTTTTGTTTTCATCTCTAATGGTGGAGAAGGGCTAACCAGATTGTTAACCATTATCCGGCACTGTGGGAGTAGCGGGCGTCTCCGGAGGGGCTGTTTTCAGACTTCATATTAGGTCACAAGTGGAGTTTGCGGTTTTTCCATATTTAGTTTTGGGAATTATCAGATTAACTTCTTACAATAAATGATTTCTAAGTTACCGTTGTAAATAAATTACATCAAGAAGTGAATTTATTCTAGACCTGAATTGAGTAGAAGAAGGCTTAGTTGTTGTACTATCATCCCGTCGTTGACTCTTAAATGATCAGTATTTACAGCTACTATGAGAAATGAGACTTGTGTTCTTCCCTATTTTGTACATTGGTATGCAGTTTAAGTTTCTTATTTGAATATGTTATCTTAAGGCGAATAAAATTATGTAACCAGGTATCCCAAGTTGTACTTTACGATCACTGCAAAATAAGAAGCTAATAGGTGTTTTTTATGATCACACTTCCAATGTGAATGATATTTTACAATTCAGCGTTAGCATTTTACAGAATAGACAATTAGATGGAAAACACAATCTGTGCCGATTAAAGTCCAGATAGTACTAGCATTACTTGAGTACTTTATAAAGTTTTATGACCAGCCTAAATGTTTTGCAGATCACTGAAATAAAAACGGGAGATATTCCTGATGTTGATCTTGGAAAACTGGGTGTGACAAGTTACGGGGCTTTTACGGTTGAAGTGATTGACCCAGTTGCTGACTACTTGGAGCTTATGGAGGTCTGATACATGATATACCGAACATTCAAAGATTTCACGGATCCTACATCTTTAATTTACTTTATTCTGCTTTGACAATTTCTTGAGGTTTTTTGCAGAATGTATTTGACTTCTCACTTATCAAGAACCTTCTATCTCTAGCAAATTTCAGGTGCGTAGTTTGTTACTAGTGAAAATGCACTTCCTATTCAGCTTAATAGTTTTCTCTCTTTGGTTCTATTTTGATTTGGTGCATTTTGTGTCTAATATACGAAGTCTTCATAAAAACTCATTATGGAACATCCGTTAATTCACATGGGCTGAATTATAGTTATTAAGACATAGTAAATCTCCGTCCTGCTTTGGGAATGCCATGAAATGTTTTGGGTAAGGCAAAACTGGCTACTCTGAATCATATGTTGTTTTTGCTTTTTGCTGTTGCTTAAACTGCGCTTTTACCACCCAAACCATTAGTTGCATACATGATGCAGAGAGAATTTATTACGTGCTTGTTGATAACAAATTTTCTTGCTTCTTAATTCTTATCATATCTTGAGCCATGTCTGTCATAATATTTATTTCTTTGTTGATTTTTTCCTTTGTTTTCTTTTTTTCCTTTTTTTTCTCCTGCCTCTCTGTAAATTATCTCCCTATTAGTTTGCACTTTTTTCTCGTGTCTATCTGAACTCTGAAGACACTAAGTTGTGCAAGAACCTATATCATTTCCAAATAATTATTTTCAGGTTTATATTTGACGCAATGCATGCTGTCACTGGTGCTTATGCCAAGCCAATCTTTGTGGATAAGCTTGGAGCTACTGTGGTATGCTTTAGTGTGAACTAATGAATTATAGACACTAAATAAGGAAATGTGCACCGCCCCTAAATGTATAATACAGTTGCATCTTGTAGGATTCCATTTTGAATGGGGTGCCTTTGGATGATTTCGGACATGGTCATCCAGATCCTAATCTGACGTAAGAAATAAAGGTTATGATATTAATCAATTCAATTCTGTTCTGATACATCTGATTTTTGTTTTTCACCTGTGAGAAGATATGCTGAGGAATTAGTAAAAATTATGTACGGGGAAGACGGACCTGATTTTGGAGCTGCAAGTGATGGTATGCTTCTAGCACCTTGGATGATTATTGTAAATTTCCCTAAAAATGGTAGTTGTATTGCTTCTGATAACTGTTCCTAATAATGGGAAGGGGGATGGTGGACTAACGACATAACTTAGATACGTGGTCGTGGGCTGGTTACCTCATTGTATTGTATGCTTCAATGAACATACTCTATGGTGTATATACAAAAAAGTTTTAATTCTTTTTGTTTATCTAATGGTTATATCTTTCTAATCTCTGTCAATCTGTTACATAATCTCTCGTCAGAGTGGGAAGGATGTTACAACATTTCCGATCATCCCCAATATAACATTGAATGTTAACTTTTGTCCCTTTCAGGGGATGGTGATAGAAACATGATACTTGGGAGTCAATTTTTCGTGACTCCGTCAGATTCTGTTGCAATTATAGCTGCCAATGCGCAAGAAACCATCCCTTATTTCAAGAGTGGCCCAAAGGTTTTGATACAAAATAGTTTGAGTTTGCTTATTTCTTCTTTTATTTTTTTTCCCTCCTTCCCATATTTTTGTGGACTACTTTTAGTGGATACTGTTACTTCCTGGGTGACTTGAACCCGCTTTCCATTATAATCTCCATACCTATTCTGATAATGTCTTGTATTTATACCAGGGTTTAGCTAGATCCATGCCAACAAGTGGTGCTCTAGACCGTGTGGCGCAGAAGTTGAATCTTCCTTTTTATGAGGTCACTCTTTTTCTCCCCTTGGTGGAGTTTAGTCAATGATTTACTGGTGCCAATTAATGTAATATTCCTTAGTTTCAATAAGTTATTGTCCTTAATTTTTGCCTCAGGTGCCAACTGGTTGGAAATTCTTTGGTAATTTGATGGATGCAGGAAAGTTGTCGATTTGTGGGGAAGAAAGTTTTGGGACAGGTTCTGACCATATCCGTGAGAAAGATGGAATATGGTGCGTACAATAAGTGTTTGGGGTTCTTTGTAACATATCATTGGATGGATTTATTTATTATGATATACAAATGAGTACGTTAATGTGCGATGCTTTTCATTTTGCTCTCTTTTTTTTTTTTTTTTTTTTTTTAAAGGGCTTTTTTTTTTTTTGTTTTAATTTTTAGGAACAAAACTGT
>JAYMSP010004084.1:0-17404 GCA_036897095.1 Plantago elongata
GAATGATCCAAAAATAATCGAGAGTGGTCTCTATTCGTAGATCTCGAAGAGACGAATCCGTTGGTAATTTTTATATACTTTTTACATTTATATTTTTCGAGTTATTCGCGTTTGAAATTGGACAAAATATAAAGAAAAAAAAAAAGCAAGCAGCATGTGGCAGCATGGCTGCTGTCGGGCGACATTTGCGCCGTGGCACGACGCCATTCTTCTCGCCGTGCCCGTTGACGCGACGAAAAGAGCCCGTTGGGGCGCCGAAGGCGCGCTGTCTAGCACGACGGCGCCCCATTGGGCACGGTCTTAAAACCTCAAGTCATGAATTAGGATTTGTTGTTCTCAATTGATTTTTTTTAACTGAATTGGATCAAATTGAATTGAACTGAAATATAATATAAAATATAACTAATCAAGGTTAAATTAAATTGAACTGAAGAAATTTTCAATTAAAGAGAATAAAGTCTTAGGCTGTGTTCTCTTTAATTGAGTTTAACCTGAACTGAAAAAATCTGAAGTGAATTTCAGTTGAAGATAATACAAACTTAATTTCGTTTCACGGTAAGAGTGGACGTCATAACATAAATCATCAAACCCGAACCTAGGGAGTGATCGGATATACCTAAAATTCAAACATTCAATTTAATTCTTTTACATAATTTAATATTTTAATTCTATATCAATTACACACCTAATATTTTTTGAAAACGATAATCATTAGAAATTAGAATGATAAATAAGCTTGACTAGTAGATCTACCTTGTTGTTTTGAACTCTTGATGATCATGAAGCAACCATTTTTTCATAATTACATTCCTTTCAAATAATTATTTTATCTCATTATTTTACCACGTTTCAATGTACAAAGTGGAATTTCACTAGATCATGATCTCACTGTTTCAATGAACATGACGGAATTCGTTATTAAACTTCAATTGCCTACTCAACTTTCTGCTTTTCACTGAAAACGATGAGTTGATAATTCAAATAAATTATTCTTACAATCGGTTCAAAACTTTCAATGATATTTAACGTTATCTATCAATTATATTTAGATCTATAATCATTTAATTTTACATATTTTATACTATATTTCTATTCATAAATTATATCACTAAACCAACCCACACGAACTATACGAAGGTATTAATCCTAAATGAAATAAAGTCCATGCAGTTAACAAAAATGGTGGAATTATAATAATAAGAGCATAACATAAGACACAAACCATGTTCTCTTGTCCAAAAACTAGCACCATTATCCAACCCATTTCTCCTTTTCCATTTTCTCCCTTAAACAAAAATTGGTCACCTTCTTCCCAAAAAATTCCACCTTTAAATAAAAAATCAATTTTGTCACAGCAACACCATGTATAATTAACACCAACCTCTCATCTCATGCTCCATTGGCCGAAATTTTTGGGCTTCTTTTACTCCTTCTAGAACTCCCCCATTTCCCGTTTTCCCCAATTTCTCAACTCCAATTCTTCTCCAATTTCCCTCTGCAATTTCAGCATGGAGCCGTCGTCGTCAGGTGCGACGGTCGACGGGGTAGTTGACGAGATAATGAGGCTGCACCGCTCCCTTCCGGCGAGGCCCGGAATCGAGGAAGTCGAGGCAGCCAAAATCCTAATCCGCAACGTAGACAGAGAAGATCAGCTCCGAATCGACGCAATTGGCAAGCAGAGGAAGGGGAAAGAGGTGCCTGACGAGCTTTTCGGCATCCTGCAGGAGATGCAGAGGACTTCGGTTCAGTTCCAGAGCAAGGAGAAGATGAAGGAGGCGCTCAAAGTGTTGGATCTCGAAAACATCCACCAACTGTTTGATGAATTGATTCAGAGAGCTTCGAGGTGTTTGCCTGGGTACACAGGCGATTCGGAGTCGGTGAAAGGGTCGACTTACAGCTTTACCTCGTCTGCCAACAGCTTGAGCTCGTCCGTGACGAATACGACGACGTCGACTTCGAGCTTGTATGAGGAGCTCAAGGAGGAGAATCTGAAGGCGGCTATGGTGGCAGCTGCTTCTGGAGGGATGGTTTTTGCTAAGGATGATACGTTTTTGAAGAAGCCGAAGACCGCTTTCCATGTGGATGGGTTTCGGACCGGCGATTCGTTCGCTATGCCGCAGATTGTGGATCCTAGTTTGAAGAGGACTGCTCTTGTTTCTGGTGAGTTGTTTTGAGGTTTTGATTTCATTTCATCTGTTTTTTACTGTATTCGATTTATTGGGGATGAATTGGTATTGAAGCTTGCTAGTATGATTTTATCTGTATATATGTGATTGATTGGGATGAATTGGTTTTGATGTTGATTTTGTGATGTTGCAGGGCAAGATGGTGATAAGATTAGCTTGATTAAGCTTGCTAGTATGATTGAGGTGTCGGCCAAGAAAGGAACTACGGAGCTTAGTTTCCAGGGGAAGTTATCGGATCAAGTCGAGTGGCTTCCGGATTCGATTGGGAAGCTTTCCAGCTTGACGACTTTGGATTTGTCGGAGAATAGGATTGCGATGTTGCCGGATACTATAGGTGGTCTTACCTCTTTAGAGAAATTGGATTTACATGGAAATGTTATTACTGTGTTACCAGAATCGATTGGGGATTTACTTAATTTGGTTCGTCTAGATATGAGGGGTAACCAGTTGAAATCTCTGCCACCTAGTATCGCTAGGTTGATTCGTCTGGAAGAAATTGATTTGAGTTCGAATGCGTTTATATCGCTTCCTGAGACGATTGGATCGCTTGCCAGTCTCAAGGTTCTGGACATTGAATACAATGAAATCGAGGAGCTCCCTCACACTATCGGGCGATGTACTTCACTGATGGAAATTCGTGCTGACTATAACCATCTTAAAGCGCTCCCTGAAGCTGTAGGAAGGATTGAGTCTCTGGAGATTATTTCGGTTCGTTATAATAACATTAGAACATTGCCCACCACTATGGCATCCTTGATAAATCTGAAGGAGCTTAATGTTAGTTTCAATGAGCTTGAATCTGTTCCAGAGAGCTTGTGCTTTGCCACGACACTTGTGAAGATGAACATAAGCAACAATTTCGCGGAGCTGCAGTCTCTGCCGAGGTCGATTGGGAATCTGGAAATGCTGGAGGAGTTAGATATGAGCAATAACCAGATAAGAGTTCTTCCGGATTCGTTCAGGATGTTAACTAAGCTTCGTGTGCTGAAAGTTGAGGGGAATCCTCTGTCTGTACCACCAAGAGATGTGATTGAGAAAGGGCCTCAGGTGATTTTACTTAACGACCCTTATTTTTGAGCTCGGTTTATTTATCTCTTTCAGTTTTCGTTCCTTTAAGTCAAGCGACTAAATTGGAATTTTGTACCTCAGGCTGTAGTCCAATACATGGAGGATCTTTGTGTCCAGAGAGAGGCTAAGTCTCAGCCCGTCAAGCAAAAGAAATCTTGGGTTCAGATTTGCTGTTTTTCAAAGTCTAACAAACGCAAACGCAATGGAGTAGTGTAGACTATGCTAAAGCCATGTCAGAAGCTCAATACACAACGTTGATCTTCTATGGTATGGTCTCTTCTCTTCATGATTTACTATTGGTTTTGCCATAAATTCAAATTACCGTGCATATGGTGCATTTGATCTCAAGTTCCGAGGGTAACATTTTTCTCTTTTATACAGTGCCGAACACCGATCAGTTGGTGAGAAGTTCTGGGTTATGCCAAGTTTACACGCCCTGATGAAGAATGTTAATGTTCAGATATGCCCTAATCCTTGCTTGACAAATTGTAGATTCATTATTTCCTTGTTTAATTTTTTTACTATGTATTGTTGTTTATCACCTGTATGTCCGTTGTTAAAATCAAAATCCGAAATGAGCTGTACATTAATGAGCAACCGGCTAAAATAAGTATCATGTATGTACTGTTGTGTCATTAGTGCAAGTCTATGAACTTACTTGGTTGGTTTGAATTATATTATACTATATATAACATGAGACTCATGTGTATGTCCCATCATCTTTGTCCAGCTAATTGTCTTACCTGTAATTATAGTGCTTGTCTTGATCAATTATGTTTAATTCAGTCTTGTAAAATTGTAGTTCATGAGATATGGTAGATAGGGGTGGTGTGGACTTCTTTTCATAATTAACAAGAAAGGGAGCTGGAAAAGGCTGTTAGGAAAGTAAGAAAGGTGGAGGAAGCAACATCAGATTGATCTTATTGTTATCAAGTCTTTGGTTTATTCATTATGATTATTATAAGAACATTGGTATAAGTTAGATCTGATTATTTCATTTACTGCATTCCCTGGTGATTTCCGATATGATTCTTTGTTCGTGATCTACATTTATATTTTGTAAGGACTGGGGGGCAGGCTATGACTTGTGGCTGGAATATGTTGTTTATTTGTTAGATAAGACGACCCTTATTGAGTTTGGTTACAAATGGCTCTTTCCTTGTTATTTTCTTTCCCTAGGATGTCCATGTCTCTATAATAACTTTCATAGTTAGATCTGAATGGTTTGCCCTTTCATCATCTACGGCAGAAATGTAGATAATGCACTCAGGTCCTATAAATCCGCATGATGTCTAGTTAGCTAATTGTGATACATATGGGTTTCATATATGGTTACAAGTAGGTATGGTGTGATTCAGTTAGATGCTGTGCATTAGGATACTAATACTACCAAATATACCCCTTGGCTTCTGAAACAATGTCAACAGTGATAAAATGTGTGCCAACTTTTTCTTCCTACCTCTAGGCAACCAGTAAATTAACAGATCACTCTTTGGCCTGTTTGGAGGTCTACACAATGAGTGTTAATGTTGCAGGCCAAACCTATATTTAGCCTTAATGAGCCTGCTCGACTAATCAAAGTTGAGTTCATGATCGTCAAGATGGCTCATTCGATCTAAATAAAAAAATCTTTAGAAAAAAATCATTTTATTTATATTGTTCTCTGGGTTATAATTAAGTGGGACTATCCTTCACGAAGGCAATGAGCCTTTTGGTCAATTCTAGCTTGAACCAAGCATAGACCGGGCCTTCTCACAAGAAACTTGCAAGGGGGTTAGTTTTTTAAACCCATAATCTACATTTTACACAAAACATTTCCCACTTGACATGGAAACCAACTGAGGAAAGTGAGTACTAGAACTTATAAAAGTATATGGAGGTCTGCTTTCAAGTCTTTTATATAATGTTCAGGCAGTAATATTATTTGATGCTCTCATGTGGAGCATTTTATTAATACATAATGCTGTAATGCATAATCCACAATTCCAACACGAAATATAATATAAAATATGCTGATAGAATCACCAGTAAATAATTCTTCCCTTAGCACCGGACTCCTGACTCCACGGATCATGGGAGAGGAGTGATTTGTTTGCCAACATTGGGGGGATTAACACTGCAGTTGCCATCCCACTGAACTGATGGCCCCGGGTCAGCGAAGGCAGTGGGGTAAGGGCTGATGGGGTGGATGTCATGGATGCTTGGGCGGCGCCTTTCCACTGGGGTGGAGGTTGCCTGCCGCCTGAAGTACTTCTGTGCATGACTAGCAACTTGTGTTGGAGTTCTGGTTATCACACAAAATCTTGAGATGCTTCTCCAGTCTCCTCTCCCATACTGCTGAAGCCCCATAAGAAACAATCTACACGTGCAAATTAGAGGGTTAAAATTAATGGATATATGTCAGGGCTAGCCACCTCCCTAGTTAGCAAATTGGCGTTAGAATTCGTGGTTGACCGCATCTGCTTAAGAATTTTCCGGTGCTGAGTGATGTACACATGATCGCATGGGACATCACCCTATGATGATGAGTGCATATTTTGGGATGAAAAATTCTCATTTAAGGTTAGGAAGTCAAAGCATATAAAGACACGCAGAGAAACTGGTGTGACAGTGTAAAAGTGAAGGATAATTAATGCAACTTGTGTGGTAAGTTTCATGGAAAAAATGCTTAGGAAAAAAGTGGAAAACATAGTTTCATTCCCCCTTTATTAAGTTGAGAAAAGAATGTAGGTGTTCTCACAAGGTCACAAGACTACAACCTATAGTTTTCGGGTTACTTTAGTATGATGGTGTGTTACCATTTTAAAGATGGTGAATCTAGTGCTACACATATAGCTTGTCTGCTATGAGTTGTAACGTAAACTGGATTAGAATTAAGAAAGTAATTATTTGAATCCTTAGCTAAATACGTGTGAAATCATGAATCTGATGATAGAGAGAATCCTAGAGAATTCTTACTGATGTTCTTGTTCGGTCCATGGCTTTCCCTTTTTGCGCTGTGGAGCACTGCTTGTCCCTTTAGCTTTCACACGTGATGTAGAGCCCTTCTCTTTCTTCCCGTTATTACCCTCCTGACTGTCTGTATGCATCTTTTGATCATTGGCATCAGATGGGTAATTTGGGATTGGGATCCTGCCTGATTCAATCAGCTCAATGTCTTCAACCAACGCTTGATAGTGCGTTTTAATATGTTCTATGGTTTTCGAAGGAATGATTGTTGCAATCTTCTCAAAGAAACCATCTGAGTCCGGAATTGTTTCTGCTAGAGCATTTTCGAAAACCTTGTTCTCTTCGAACGTCCAATCTGCAGATTTTTCCTGCTGCATTGGAGATTCTGGTATTGACCACAGGGAGTCACACCATGCTTCATCTATAGGGGAGTCACATTCTTGCAACTCCATTGTTTGTTTAGCGATGCAATAGGAAATAAGGTGGCCCTTATTTATAAGACGGGGTGGCGTATTGTTGCGTAGAAGTAAAATATAAGTCAATTGATGAGGTATTGCAATTTACTTCTTTTGACCGTAAAACCTGAGGAAAAACTAGCCAGGTAATTTAATATGCCAGGATTATGTGCATCTAGCAAAGCCAATAGGTAATTTATCTTGTCTTTAAAGAGCATTGTGGATCTTTTATATCGTGAAAGCACGCTTGCTTTTGTGAAAGACGGGATTCTCAAGATATACCCGTCTATAAAGGAAAACACAAGCTTTTATGTATTTTTTCCCCTTTTAATGCCTTGAAACAGTACATGGATAGCGGTGGCTAATTCGAGTAAATTCACTTTGCTCGTGAAAGTTTTGCTCTATTACAAATGGTTTCGTAATAGTTGGAAGAAAGCTTTTTGGCCAGATAGAGTTCTTAGTATCTGGTTGAAATGTGTAGTTAGTAATAAAAAGACGAGTAGCGTTGGAACAAGCAATGTATGTATTACATGTCTTGATCCGAGTGTCCCTGGGTAACTTGTAACTCGTGCTTATGCAAGGTTAGGAGAATTTAATTCTTGGCTTCAATGATCAAGTCTCGCACTGATGAGGTTGAAGTTGGTGATGACAGAAACTGGTAGTAGGAACTTGTTTCATGAAGGCATTTATATATGAAGCATGTAAGAGTTTCCACTTCTTTCCTGATCTACAGGGTCCAAGATCGAGTCAGTCCATATATAGGCCATTTGCTGTTGGACCTTGGCTAGCACATAAGTCAACGGGCGTGCCTGTGCCGTTTATTGCGTCTGATTTTAGGAGAATTTGATGATGTAGCAGAAATTAACATACTATGCTAGTATTTGGTACTAGTAAATTTAGTTTAGAGATGTCATGTATATGAACTCATTGAGTGTTTACTTAGCACTGGATTGCTCATTTCTTGCATCCATATTCATAATCATATGGAGAGGCAGTCTGTCAGTGAAGAACACTTTCTCATTGCTTCTGATCATTGTTGCTGAATGAGCTGAGGCCTTGAGAATCAAGCTGAGGTTGGCTCGGCTCGCGTAAGATCACTACTTCTGATCGACTGAAGTGAGGTTGTGTTGCTCTTTGGGTAGCTTTTTTCCTCATTAAAAGCCATGTGAGAACATAATGGTCAAGAGATGCATGTATGTATGTTTTAGACAAATTTTTATGCGACTGCTGTGCTTATTTTTGTACAGCATTTGCACAGAAATATGATTTTAGAGTTTCCAGGTGCCTACTGCTTCATCTAGTTATAATAATACTAACAATGCAAAATAGCTCTCCAGGCATGTTACTATAAAAAATTTAAAATAAAGAAACAATTATTGGGTGGTTGAATACTTGGTTCTTCTGGTCTCACCTCGTTGAACATTTCACTATTATCGGTTTTAGGAATTCCTTGTCATAGTTAAAGTAGTTGATCGGAAAAAGTTGGGAATTTCCAAAACTTCTTTGGATCAAATGTGGCTATGTTTGTGTTCAAATTTTATCATCGTTAATAGTTCTACCTTTCCGGTACCATCGGAGATCTGTTAGACTAATCTTCTTTGTAATGTGTCCTATAACTTAGTACTGAATTTTGTTCCATCTATAGAAATGAGTCGGACTATCTTCTTTGTAATGTGCTGAATTTTGTCACATCTAAAGAAATGTGGTTTAGCTTGACTCGGATGGTGGTCTCATATGATTCATCTAGTATTCTTCTCCAATAAGTTTCCAAAGAGTTGGAGATAGGTGGACTCGAACCACTGACATCCGCTGCAGGGTAATCACCGCCTCTCATGCACCCGATTCTACCATAAATGCCAATGATAGACAATACTCCTAAAGCTCCTCCACCGAACTGTAGTACGGAATCTATCCCCAAAGATCTCATCTTCGCTCAGTATACTCTTTGGGACGGATCCAGATGGGATGTTCCCAACCTCCAAAACAATCCAAAATAGTATATAGTTTGCCTCTTAATATCAATTTTGAGTCCGTCCATATCGGGCTTCTAAAATATTCGGGTTTTACCAGTTTACAGGAGTTGATTCTCGGTTGAACACTAAGTCGTGGGAAAATCCGACTTTGAATAGCAAATATGACGTGCCAAATTGTCTGATCCTAGTCGTAAAACAATCAGCAATAGCTTCGTTCCAATCTAAGTACATGAATTAACTGAGTCCTAAATATAGTCCTACATGTTCTAGTATATTAGATCGAAAGAATAACGTGAGCAGGATGAGTAGTGGATGATAAGTTCAATGTCACCATCTAATTTGGTGTGGACTTATATACATTCCAACTTGTGCATGCCTTGCCTTGCCATGGATTAGATGATTTATTATTAAATGGAAACCCCTACTTGTGTAGTAACTAACACCACGAAATCTACTCCTACGTGTTCGTCGTAATCTCAAGTTTATTAATTTATAAAGTAATTCAAAATCATAGATTAAAGCATACTTTTTTCTAAATTAAGACTTAATATTACTTAATTAGCCAATCATATAAAAACATGCATGTTGAGCCCCACTAGACACTAATCGAGGCTGTTTAACATATATGTCTGAAATAACAAAATGATAAATTTGTGGCTGTTTGGATGGACATTTGAGTGGGTATTTGGATGAATTTTGATGAAAATTATGTTTGGATGGACATTTAAGTGGGGTATTTTACGTGTATTTTAGGCCAAATCACTGTTCATCGATCCAAATGGGTAATCCCCATCCAAACACCCCCAAAGTCACTCCGGATATTCATCTCAGATACACCTAGTAAACTGTCTAAGTTCAAACATTGAAGTAGTACTCCTGACTAGTTGATTGCCCGAAATCATCATGTATCCACTGCCTAGTTTAGCCAAAATATTTGCGGTGCCTTTGGAATCCCTATAGATCAGGTGCACTTCTCAAATCGCTGGCTGGATCTCCCGCACAAGAGGTTGATGCATCCCTACTTTAAACCAAAAAGGTGGTGAAATTTGAAGTAAATAAAATTCAAATTTAACTACAAATTACTAATAAAGAGTATTAAAAAATTATTCAATTAAATGTTTGAGAATTTAGAATGTGTTCTCTTCAACTGAAATTTACTCGACTGAACTGAACTGAAGTAAGATATAAGTTATAACTAAGTCGAGTTGACTAAACTGGACTCAACTGAAGTGACTTTCAGTTTAGGAGAATACAATCTTAGTAGTTAATTTTTTATTAAATATTAGCCACTACTATTTAAAATATATTTATAGTTGAACTTTAATCTTGTTGATCCTAAAAATGTCAATACTAAATATATCTCATTTTGAATTGAGATACTAGTACATATGATTTGCAATTGAACTTATTATTAAATAATCAAATGAAAGTTTATAAGTGTGTAATAAGAATATATATTTTCTTTTGTTAATAATATATTGAATTGAATTATGGTAAAAAAAGTAATGAAACAAAATTAAACTGAATGAATTTTAACTACAGTGATGAACTCGAATTGGCATACTAAGATTAAGCCTAAAAAGTTATTATTGAGAATTTTGTTCAAAAGGTGGGGAAAGTACACTATTTTTGATTGGACATAAATAGCAACATGCTGCCAAACGAAGTAATTTTTCCACATAAATCATGATAATGATGAACGCATTCAACGACGTCCAAACTTATAGGATCTCCAATTGATTGCACTACTCCAATTTGTTTTCTCCAATTGGAATTAAACACGTTCAATCCGATTCTTCTCCAAACACATTCCTAAAGTTGTAACAAAAATTCAATAAAAGAGGCCAAGGGCATTCCCAACCCCTGTACCTTCATAACTATCCTTAAACCGACTGATAATCTAGTTAACCTAATAAGTTGAAAGGGTAATTCATATCTTACTAAACCCGTGGATAAATAATGAATCGTAATTCCATTTTAAAAATTTCTTTTCATTTTAATTTAATCGATTATGTCTTAACTCTTAAATTATATGTAACTTAATATTTTAATAAAATTAGTTCGCTATAACTAAAGACCTACAACTATAGAATACAATCTCATTTAAAAAATAATACGATCGAGATTATTAATATAACAGAAATAAAGCATATGATTAAGTACCCGAATCTCATAAATAGAAACAAAAAGGAACAGGGTATTACTATTTGTTAATCATATACACCAGATCAGCAAAGCACGTTGTTGAGGAATCTCGTCAAAATCTTGAACTGGTTTTCCGATCCCAATCTAACAATCATACTCAAACTCGATCTCTTCTCACGTTTTGCCAGCTCCAATCTAAACCTGCACTCTCCTCTTCAGTCCCTTTCAATAATCATTAATTTAAACAAACACAAAGCACAGTCCTTTTTCTTTTTCTTCCCAACAGATTGGTTATATACAGGCATCACCTTTTTCCTCTTCTTTTATATAAAGCTTGCTCTTTTCTGTTACACCCATCACTTTTTTCCTTCTTTTTGCATGTATTATGTGTTCGTCTGCTGTTAGAAACAACATACATTGATTCTTGATTAGCCCCTTTTGCTAATTTCAGAGGTACGTACAGGTATTGTTTCTTTCTGTTCTTGATTTTGAATTTTGCTGTTTTTTTGGAATGAAGGTTGATTTGAATTGGATCCTGTGCAAAAAATTGGATTTTGGACTGATGGGCGTAAATGCATTGTGTTTGTTTTGTCTTCCGTGGTTTCAGTATGTCTAGAGAAAGATCTTGATACTGTATGTCTAGAGAAAGATCTTGATCAAATTTGAGATTTGGGATACAATGTAGCTTTGGACAAAGGCTTAAAAACTGTTAGATAAGAAGATTCTCTTGATTTGTCATATTGGCAGTTGCTCAAATAGATGACTGAATGTGATTTGATATGATTTGATTCAGAATCATCAACAATGAGGGGAGCTGTTTACGTGGCGATCGCGGCTGCGATCGGAAACTTCTTGCAAGGATGGGATAATGCAACTATAGCTGGTAAGCATTTTACACTGTTGCATCAGCTGTGATTCTTTTTTCTCTTGCCTTTGAGTTGGTAATTATGGTTTTAAGATAAAGCTGTGCTATATTACTATCTATATATGATTGATGATTTAAAGGCTGGTTAGTGGTTAATGCGTATAAATCATCGGAAAGGTATTACTAGACCAGGTCTATTAGATGTTATTGTTGGATATTACCCACATTAGTGAAAAGAAGAGCAAGAGATGCATTGTGGATGAGATCTTTGATATCATGCGACTTTTCTAAATTGCATCGATTGAACGTATTGGTGTTTTGTTTAGACTATAATCTGTTGAATAAACTGAAATTCAGCATATCGATATGTTTCAGGATCTGTGCTTTACATCAAAAAGGAATTTGCACTGGAGACCCAACCCAAAATAGAAGGTCTTATTGTTGCCATGTCCTTAATTGGGGCAACAGTTATCACCACATTTTCTGGACCGGTGGCAGATAAAATTGGACGGCGTCCAATGCTTTTAATGTCCTCGATTATGTATTTTGTCAGTGGGCTGGTGATGTTATGGGCTCCAAATGTGTACGTGCTCCTTCTGGCAAGGCTTTTGGATGGTTTTGGTATCGGTCTTGCTGTGACTCTTGTTCCAGTTTATATATCCGAGACTGCTCCACCAGAAATAAGAGGATCACTGAATACACTTCCTCAGTTCACTGGTTCCGCTGGCATGTTCTTGTCATACTGCATGGTATTTACAATGTCGTTGACAAATTCACCTAGTTGGAGATTGATGCTTGGGGTTCTCTCCATCCCTTCCATAATATACTTTGCATTAGCTGTGTTTTTCTTGCCCGAATCTCCGAGATGGTTAGTGAGCAAAGGAAAGATGACAGAGGCTAAGAAGGTTTTGCAAATGCTACGTGGAAGGGAAGACGTCTCAGGTACATCTCCTGATTTATTCTGTCTTCAGAAATCGTGGCTCTACCCAGCTTGTTCTTGAGGCAATACATGATTTTCTTTTGGTTCCGTCTACAGGTGAAATGGCTTTGTTAGTAGAAGGTCTTGATGTTGGAGGTGAAACATCCATCGAGGAGTATATAATAGCTCCAGATGGCGATCTTGCCGAAACCCACGAGCATGTTGTGGAAAAAGACCATATTAAACTATACGGGGCTGAAGAAGGTCAATCATGGATTGCCAAACCTGTCAGGGGGCAGAGCACTCTCGGCATGGTTTCTCGTCATGGCAGCATGGTTGACCCCATGGTCACACTCTTTGGAAGCGTACACGAGAAGCTTCCAGAAAATGGAAGCATGAGAAGCATGCTCTTCTCGAATTTCGGTAGCATGTTCAACATTGGCGACCAACAAAAGCATGAAGAATGGGATGAGGAAAACCCGGAAAAGGACGGGAATGGTGACATATCTGATGGATCTGGGGATGAATCCGATGGCGAAAACTTGAGGAGCCCATTGCTTTCTCGTCAAGGTACGCATAACGAGAATGAGCAAGTCAGCGGTGTCGGTATAGGTGGTGGTTGGCAGCTTGCATATAGAAAGGACGAGAAAAATGCAGGAGGTTTGAAGAGGATCTACTTGCACCAAGAGGGAGGCCCTGGATCAAGGCGTGGTTCGGTTGCGTCAATCTCCGTGGGAGATGTTATGGGAGAAGGCGAGCAATTCATTCACGCATCTGCATTAGTCAGCCAGTCTGTTCTTAGACCAGAGGATATTACAGATGAGAACCCTATTGGTTCTGCTATTGATAAGAAACCAGAACCGAGGACTGGTAGCTGGAGAGATCTGTTTGTAGGGGGGGTCATGAAAGCACTTGTTGTCGGAGTTGGACTTCAGATTCTTCAACAGGTGATCTTAAGAACATTATAGCCCACAGTTTGTTATGTTTTTGCCTCTTCCTTGTGCATTCTCTTGATTCTACTTCATGCTGATGTGATTTATTTAATGAATGATATGCAGTTCTCTGGTATTAATGGAGTTCTTTACTACACTCCTCAAATTCTGGAACAAGCTGGTGTTGGAGTTCTCCTATCGAATTTAGGCCTCCGCTCTGATTCTGCCTCTTTTCTTATAAGTGGTCTGACAACATTGTTGATGCTTCCAAGCATAGGTGTTGCAATGAGACTGATGGACATTGCTGGTAGAAGGTAATATACATCCTCTTCCTTGCTTTCAGATTTCAGATTCACCATGTTCTTGGCCGTTTCATTGTTTTTATGAAGTGTTAATACAATTTGCATAAAGTCCCTGATAGTAAACACCTATGAAACTTCAAAGAAACTTGAAAATCAAGAATAACAGTTGAAGAATGCTATCATCAATTGTTCTTCTTGGTTCGTTTTAATTGCATAGGTGTTCGCCATCAGTTCTGTATTGGCTCCTCAGCTAGAATGGTTTTTTAACTGTACTCACATACATATGATTCCTGAATTTGATAGAAACCATCCTCTAAAGTTGGTATGGAAATATCTGTAATGGCATAGTATATTATATAACTCCTAATGCATGTACTGCAATGCTAATTCATGAGAAAAACCATTATATAGGACTGCAATTTCAATTCTACGAACTATTTGTTCCAACACCGTATCATATTTCTACAGGTGGCTACTGCTCTCAACCTTGCCCGTTCTACTGGCATCTCTAGTCTTCCTAGTCCTAGGAAACGTCATTAATTTCGGCCCAGTTGTGCACGCTATCATCTCAACTGTCAGCGTCATTGTTTACTTCTGCACCTTCGTAATGGGATTCGGCCCAATCCCCAACATCCTGTGTGCTGAAATCTTCCCAACTAGTGTCCGAGGGATCTGCATTGCCATATGCGCCCTGACATTCTGGATCTGTGACATCATAGTCACGTACACCCTCCCAGTCTTGCTAAACTGGATAGGCCTAGCTGGTGTGTTCGGCATATATGCCATTGTGTGCACCATTGCATGGGTGTTTGTCTACCTAAAGGTACCGGAGACAAAGGGCATGCCCCTTGAGGTTATCACTGAATTCTTTGCAGTAGGTGCAAAGCAAAATACAGAATAGAAGAGTGTTAGAAGTGCAAAAGTTGCTTTTCCTCAATTACTAGAGTTCGATTCTTATCAAGGACTTGAACATGGCTGTCGGTGTCTCCCTGAGAAGCTGTTACAATTATCAGAAAGATAAACATCATGAGTGGTGAGGTATCGGAATCAAGACGGATTGTCTGTCAATGTATACTTGCTATCTGTGGTTTCTGCTACATTTTTTGCTAGTGTATCTCTCGTAGTTAACATTTTGTGTTCATACTTCATTATAACCTTGATTCATTCGAACGATAAATGTCAAATTGTCAACTAATGATTCATAAAATCAAGTACTTGTATCTTGTACTCTTGTTAAAACCATTAAAGTTTAAGGTAAGTAACATTTGGTGTATATAGGAGTTCAAGGTAATTGGCCAGTAGATTCTGTACCATGTCAAGTGCAGTGCAGATGCTGCAGTCAAAGTGGGAAAGATCGATCCTGGGGTTGCCCGTGGTAGCATCCATCACTGTACCCGCAAACTGTAGTGAGCGTGGGTACCCAACTTGACCAATTCTCTCAAACTCGGGTCTCGACCCAAATATCCCGGCTCAACAAAATGGGTACTAAATTTTCCAAATTTCTTGAATCTGTACTTGAAACTAGACCCGTCCAAATGGAACCGAGAACCAAATAAAATAACTGAAACAGAGGTTATCGTTTCAGGAATCGAAATCGAAGTAAATAGTTTCAGTTCTAGATCCATTTATATGGATGTTATCTGTCCAGTTGAGTTTAACAACAAAAAAATGTATTTTGTCGACAAATAAAACTTGGCTTTGATAATGCCCAAAGACATATAAAATTGCGTTCAAGTCCCACAATTTTGAAAGAGGACAAGTATCAGAAGGTATGATTGGGATGATAATTGAGTATATACAGTCCCACAAAGCCTCTCAAAATATGCAAGCCCCGTGAACCTAATATTAATCATTTGAGCATGTACTAGTATGTGTGCAGCAGGCCTACACTTACTTGTACCAATCGAATGTTGACACAGAATACTTTGTTAAATAGGTATATGCTAAAGGAGATTAAATTCACCAGAAAACAATGAAAATTATAACCATAAATATGTAAGATGTAGCGACTATTTAGATCGGTTAAATATTCAGTCGAAATGGTTAAATAATATAATAAGTCATTTATTGTCCTGTTAAATTATCATTACACTTATAAAAATGTCGTTTCACTTTTATAATTTATTTAACATTTCTTCTCTATTTACAAAAATACAAATAAGTTTTTGATTGCCATGTTTCACTCGTGATGTGTAGTTCACTATTGCATTTTGTTTAGCACTTCTTCTCTATTCTCCAGCAACAAGCTACTAAAAAATGCTATTTCAATTTTCTATGTTCACAACTTCATACACACGCAACACTTCTTTAGAACTTTTACGGGTGCAGTCCAAAACTTTATTTTCTTAAAGCATTGAAATCACTTTAGAATATGGTGATTGGGTTGGTCTAGGTGAACGTTGTCGTTGTTAATTGAGTTCAAATAAAGAAACCAAACTAGAACTGTTTAGATGATGTCAATGTCATTTGGGTAGTTTTGGACTTTTGGATTTTGGGTGTGTATTGTACCCATTAATAAGACTCAAGGCATTTCATGCATATGCATTTAATTTTTGCACATAAGTATTTGTATTCTGTCGTTTTTTTTAAATATTATATATTTGCAATTATAACTATCTCGCATGACTCCTTAAACTACTAAATGACAAAGACACCTCGCACCTTATAAGAAATAGTAAATGTCTAGTTTTGCAAACAAATAACTCATTTAAACTTAGTCTAAGCCAACTTATCCAACAAATAAACTGAAGAGACTTTTTCACTTATGGGTTAGTAATATTCAAAATTCCGCTACTTTCTACATTAACTTGTGATGTAGAACAATAGCGTTTAATTAGATTTAGAATGTCAAGGGTCAAAGTTATATTTTCTTTATTTATTAGGCTCTTTTTGTTATTCAAGTATTCTGGTAGCAACTAGTGTTAGGGTTTACTAGCTATTTAAGTACCTCTTCATTATTTTACAAGAGCAGTTTTGAGTTTATATAAATTGAGGTGTTCCTCCAAATCTATCAATTTTTGGTATTCTTATAAATCAACGAATCTTGATCCATCAATTCTCGATATTCTGCTGAATCAACGAGTCTTGAGTCAATTCTTGATATTCTTTTGAATCAACGAGTCTTGAGTTTATCGTTCTTGTGAATCAACCACGCACGCTGCATCAGTTGGTATCATATTCATGTGATCTGGGCCGATTTTGGTGAAGAAAAGACAATTTTCGTATAGCATTGACAACACATCACAGTCCGAGTAAAACAGAGTTTTCCATTGATTCAGCCATTGGATCGTCATGAAATTTTGACAATTGCAAGCCAACTCGTTGATCTAGAATCTGAATGGTGGAGATTAGAATCTAATAGGGTTGATAGGTCAAATCTCATGCGCCGTCAAGCAGTAGATTTCTGGAAACTATGTTCCGATTTATGACTTTCTTGTGTGATAATAGTCAAGATGGAATTGAGAATTTGTTCACCACTGAGGAGCGTTGTTGTGAGACGAACTGGAACGAATATCCTATTTGGAATGACTACCCTGATGGAAAAGGTAGTGACGAAGATAATGGGTTTCTTATTATTTGGGATGAGGAAGTTTTGGAAGATAGAAAAAGA
>JAYMSP010004085.1:0-17403 GCA_036897095.1 Plantago elongata
CGTAGGGCCGCCGGAAATGGGCGCCGCTGGCAGGTGTTTTATGGAAATTAGGGTTTTTTTAATTTGGGAGCAACCATGAATTCAGGAAAGATTGCAAATTAGAGTCACAATTTAGATCAAGTATGAAGAATGAGGAACCACGAGACCTCCTTCCGGTGGAATCCGGGGTGGATCCGGCGATCCCAATCTTCAAATCTAGGGTTTTTGGAGGAGAGAGAAAGTTGGAAAGAGGACTGTGCTGAGACTTTGTGTTCGGTTCATGTGGTGTTGATCCTTATGCTTATGATGTTATGCCTACTCAGCATGTTATTCACAATGTTGATTCATTTGATAAAATTTTGCAAAAATGTTTTAGATAGTAGTCCAAATATTATTAATAATCAGAATAATGTTCTTCATCATGATTCTGATGATTTTCATCATAATAATAGGAATACTGATGTTTCTGTTGAGCATTATAGTGATCAACATATTTCTGATGAAACAGATCATATTATGTCTGATACAAATTAAAACAATGAGAGTGTTCAACAATCTAATGATGATGTTATGCAGATGTCTCAAAGACCTGCTAGAAACAGGACTACTCCTACTTATCTCCAAGTTTAAGATGTGCATTTGCCTCCCTCACTTGATCATGGCCATAGATCAAATGCAGTGGAGCAGGTTGAGCAACATAAAGGAGTTTCTTATCCTAAATCTACTTATCTTGCTTGTTCTAACTTGTCTACAGGTTATAAGGCTTTTACAACTGCTATTTCTCAATTGACTGAACCAAAGACTTATAAACAAGCAACTCCATGCCTTGAATGGCAAGATGCTATGAAGAAAGAGTTACAAGCTCTTGAACAAACTAAAAGTTGGAGCCTAGTTTAGTTACCTGCAAACAAGAGTTGCATAGGTTGTAAGTGGGTTTACAAGATAAAATATAAATCTAATGGCTCTATAGAAAGATATAAAGCCAGATTAGTGGCCAAAGGATACACTCAACAACCTGGTTTAGATTATTTTGACACTTTTAGTCCAGTCACTAAACTAACCACTGTGAGAGTTTTACTATCTATTGCAGCTGTCAAGTCTTGGCACTTACACCAGCTTCATGCTAATACATCTTTTCTCCATGGTAATCTTGATGAGGAGGTTTATATGACACCACCTCCAAGCTATTGTAATGATGGAAGAGTGTGCAAACTTAACAAGAGCTTATATGGTCTGAAACAAGCAAGCAGACAATGTGATGCAGCGTGGATGGGATGAACAAGAGTGATTTTTAAGGAAATCCTCAGGGTTTTTTTCAATAAAAGTAATATGTTTATGAATAGTGTCTGACAAAGCTTAAATATTCCAAATCATCATCCCTAACCCTAAAACAAAAAGGAAAATTACCAAAACGTCATAATACTAACCTACTGAGTCTAATAAAATTCTCAGAAATTGCAAATAATAATCCCCTAAAATCACAAAAACGCGATTTTAACCCTCCAGACGATCTCAGAACACCATTTCTGGTCACAAAACTTCGGCCCCACGTCCAAATCAAACAATTGTTCGTCAAGGCTTAATTTCGGCAGGTTTCGTTCTCCATTACAATGGTTTCTTAAACTTACTGAAAGTTTACTTGCTTTTGGTTATACTCAATGTGTTTCTGATTCTTCATTATTTGTGAAGAAAACTGCAACTACTTTCACTGCTCTTGCTTGTTATGTTGATGATATATTATTAGCAGGATATAGTCTACAAAAAATTAAAGTTGTAAAGGATCACTTACATGCATCATTAACCATAAAGAATCATGGCATAATGAAATACAAGCTATATTGGTTGCAGGCTAACTAATACACCCATGAATTCTCAGCAAGGATTTATGCAGAATGATAAGCTATTAGAAAGATTCATCAAGCTACATAAGACTTATAGGAAGATTGTTATATTTAACAATTACCAGGCCTGACATCTCTTATATCTTACAGACACTTACACAACATATGGTCAAACCTACTGAAGGCCATCTTGCTGCAACACACAGATTGTTGAGATATCTAAAATCAACACCAGGTTAAGGGATTCTTCTACCTGCATCATCAGACCTCGTTTTAAAGGGATTTACTAATAGTGATAGGACCAGATGTTTGGAAACAAGGAGAAGCATCACAGGATGTTCAGTGTTTTTGGGTGATTCACTCATATCATGGAGATCTAAGAAGCAACCTACTGTCAGTAAGTCATTCAGAACACAACCTTGCAGATATATTTACCAAACGTTTGGGACCTCAGCTATTTAACCATTTCAAATCCAAGCTGAATATTCAGAATATCCATATTCACCATGAGGGGAGGGGGGGGGGGGGTCTAAAGGATCATCTATAATGCAGCATCACAATCCAGTTGAAGAATAAAAGAGTTAAACTGGAGCAAGAGAAAAGATATATGCAAAGTCACAATTTACAAGATTACATTTTCATTTTAAGTTGTAGCGTGAATTGTACGTTGTGCACCAGGACTTGTATCTTTCATTTTAGATTAGTTGGTTAGTTAGTGAACTATATAAACTAACTAACTCCCTTCTTCTTATTCATTGATTCAATTCTGAATTCTCTCTGTAAATCACAAATATAGTTGAGTTGATTTGACTCTTCTATGCCGGTTATATGAAATATAACTTTTTTTTATATATTTTATTAATTTTCACTAATAATTAATATCTAGTCTAGACATTTAAACAAATCTCAATCCTAAAAAATTAAATCAAACTCACACTCCCTCTTTTTTTCTTTTTTGCGTACAGTTTACTAGTACATGAGGGAAAGTTAAGAAGAATGTAGCAAAATCCCTTTTGAGATTCAATTCCCTTTGCCTTTTAAAAAAGAAACACTTCTTGTCCATCTCTTCAATTCTTCACATCATCAAACCAACAAAATCACATGAAATATTGTTTCTTAGCATCACCACCTTTTACTTCAAAACCACCTGCAACAAACAAAATACTATGTAAGAGATATGTAATATGTTTAATGAAATAAAATAGAAAATAGTAAGCATATTATAAAACAACTTTTACACACTTAAATCAGTTTTTAAAATGAGAATTTTTAATTAAAAAAAACTAATTAACCAGACAAAAGGATATATACTCAACTGGTTCTGTTGCAGATGATTTTCAGATTGGAAGAAATCATAATGCTCATGATATGGAGTCCTTGCCTATAACAAATTAAAAAAAAATCATCAGCAGCTGGCAAAACAATCCAATAATAGAATTCTAAAATTTTCTTGTTTAATTAGTTTAATGAAATATATATTAAGTTTGTACAATCATTAAAATTGATATTGTGACACACCTCAAACTGAGTTGTTGAGTAGCCTTGTGAATAATCAATCATCACATCTTCCCTAATTGTCGGTTGGCTTCTATTCACGTTGAAGTTTTTCTGTAGATTTCACGAACCAAAAATGTTAGGTAAGAATAGTGATTGATTTGTTGTTTTTAATTTAAATTTATTTAATTGAATTAAACTGAACTGATAAACTGAAATATTCAATTGAACTGATAAACTGACATATAATATAAAAGATAACTAAATAAAATTGAAATAGTTTTTAATTAAAGAGAATATATTCCGAGTATATTGTAAAATCAGTTTTACACCTAACAAGCCGTAAAACTGATTCATCAGTTGATTGTTAAGAGTTGAATCAGTTTTAGAGATTTTTAAGAGTAGAATCAGTTTTTGAGAAGAACCTACATTAGAGTGATCAAACAGGGGAGAGCTAGCAGTGTCATCAAGCAGAGAAGATTGATGATCTTTAAGTTTTGAACGTCGTTTCTCCTTTGTTGTTCGCCTGCTTCTTGATAACAAATCTTCAGTACAGTGATATAACCTACTATTGTCTTCCTGGTCAAGGAAATGTGGAGGACCAGATGAGGCATCGGAAACCATTGACAAATCCTCATCTTCCTCTTGGTATGCTTCTTTCTTCACGAATCGATTCTTGCTTGACGTACGGGTCATTGACTCGTTGTTACGTGGTGAGACCGAAGAGTCGTCGTCGTCATTGTCTAAGTAGTGAGTCCAACCGGACTCACATCCACTGCTGCATTCTGGATTTGGTGTGTAAATATTGTTCAGTTTGGTTTGATCATATCCGCCGTATTGGTCTGGATTTGAATATTGGTAGTTCATTTTTTTTTTCTTTTTCTTTAGAAGCTAAGGTTTTTGTGTGTTTGTATGTATGCTACTGTTTGTGTTGGGGCATCTGTATGTATATATAGCAGCTGGTAAGATAAGAGGTTTATTTATGGTTTGATTGTTTTAAAGTATGGAATTAGTGTTAAGGATATGGGATTTAAGAGGTAGGAAAAGGACGAAGGAGAATCATAGAGGTGATATATGTCCAAAGTAAAGTATTTTGTCCTCACATTTAGTAATAGTACAATCAAGATTAATTTGCCAGTTGGATTTCAGGGGTTTATATGTAATTTGCATTTGATGTGCTTTTCTTGTTGTGTGTGTGTATTGATTTGGGTATGGCTTGTGTTTAGGGATGGTAATGGGCAGGCCCGGGCAGGGTTTCTGAAGGCCCGGTTTTGGACCGGTCATATTTTTATAGGCCCAGGCCCGGCCCATAGTCCTGGCTGGGCCTGAAACTTGGGCCCATGCTCGAGCCCTCGAACTCGGATTGAGTTTGTTCATCGTTACATTTTTTAAATAATTAAAAAAATTATTACTTACATACATGAATAATTATGTCATAGTAATATATTGATTAGAAGTATAAATATGTATTAGGTTCATTTCTTATTTTTAACAATTATTTTTATAATTATTTAAATATACTTACCTTGATTTCAAGGGAATACGGTTATGTGAGAGTCGTTTATGTATATTTTATTTTATTCATTTCAAAATAATCATTTGTATTAGTATATTTTATGTTACATATTGTATATAACATAATTTATGATTACTGTCATCTTATGTCCAACTCTAAAGATAAACTAAAAGTTTTAATATTAGTATCTGAAATGTGCATATTAATATACTAGTATCTGAAAGTGTATAAATTGATATATTGCGAAATGTAAATTTATTTAAACATTAAAAGGATGTTAGATGTATATTTAAACTAATTGAATATTCATATATGTATGTATGTATGTATGTATGTATGTATGTATGTATGTATGTAAATATATAGTTTATGTATGTATACTATGGAGTCAGGCCTAGGCCGGGCCGGGTTTCATGGTGTCAAAGCCAGGTCCGAGCCCATGGGCCTAAAATTATGTCCAAATTCAGCCCATGATTAATTTTGGGTTGGACCAAAACTCGTTGACCGGACCAGACTCTGTGTCGGGCCGAGCCGGATGAGCCAAATTGTCATCCCTACTTGTATTAAAGATGGTGTTTTGAAGTAGTAAAGGTGAATTCATTTTATTTTCTGTAAATTTCAGTTGAAGAGAACATAGTCTTAATTA
This sequence comes from Plantago elongata, assembly GCA_036897095.1. Classification (NCBI taxonomy): domain Eukaryota; kingdom Viridiplantae; phylum Streptophyta; class Magnoliopsida; order Lamiales; family Plantaginaceae; genus Plantago; species Plantago elongata. The sequence goes on from JAYMSP010004085.1 coordinate 5,477, forward strand.
TCAAGTTGTTCGTACTTTCTTTTGTTTGAATTAGTTTTATTTTTTGAAATTTAAAACAGAGTTTTTGAGTAGTGATAAATGTTACTCAGAGTTAGTTGATTCGAAATGTATTGAAAGTTGAGTGCTTGAATTTTCGTGGACTTAGATTGTGTCTGTAGATGTTCAAGAGGTAAACATATTATAGTGGTATTAAGATGTAATCTTACTAAGTTAATTATGTATCTCAAGGCCGAAGAGTAATATTGGAAGGTAATGATAGTTTAATTGAAAGAATACCTTTAAGAGATATAAGTTCTAGTTTGTCCACCCCGTTAATCACAATTCATTTCGTTGTTTATGATGATTTCATTTGAAATTTTCAACTTCATCTATTCCAGAATTAACAACTTCTTATAGAACTCAATCTCTAAACTAATTATTCCACCCTCATCATTCACAAGCCAATGAAGCAACCATTAACCCTAAAGCAAGTGATGCACTCCAAAGTTAATCATCATCCCGAAACATTTATCACTAGCATGAACCAGAATGACTATAAAATAATAAATTACTTCACGACAACTACTAATATAATAACTGAAATGGACATATATCGACTTCACAATGACAAAACATTGTGTAGCACGTACGCGCATACATATAATGCAGAATGATGGGTTTTATTGTTGTTGTTGTTGATCTATGAGGAAGAGGGAATGTATGGATGATGGGTAGGGCAGAAGGGGGTGTCACCACATGGATTACAGCGGGACATTGTGTACCTTCATAACAAAACTGGGTACACAAATGTTGCTCCATTCTACATTTCCTCACCATCTGGACACCTATCATTTTCCCTTCACTAATGCCTTTTAACTCTCCCATCCATCTACATTTTCATAATTATTGCACAATATATATTTCCAATATATATTTCCACGGTTTAAAAGATTCTTACGTTACTTAAACTTTACATAATTTTATACATTATTAAATTTAGTATTTAAAAGTTTTAAAAATATTTTTAATTTACTAAGTTCAAATTTTAAAGTACATGTACACACGTGCCACCTCTGAAGTCCCCACTGCAGAAGTAGAGAATTACACTTGTTCTGCACTGCAACAATAAATTTATAGTTGGAGTCCCAAAACAAGATCAATGTATAGTACTAAAATGAGGATTATAATAAATTATTAGTACTATATTAAGAAGACTGACTCAAAGATTAAACTAAGGATCAAGAGAACATACAAACATATGGTATGCAGCCAGTCAAAATCCAAGTCAGTTTGACTGCTAGATGTTCGAAATTTTTGTTTCTTTTTGCCTGAAAAAGAAGCACTTTTTGTACTTAGTCTAAGTGCAAGTGGTTATTATTAACTAAATAAACTCTATAATTTCATTGCACTAGATTCTTTACTCCAAAGTCCAAATTAGACAGTGAATTATATAGTGTGGTTTCTAAGATCGCATACTATGGTGCACTCGTGCCCAATTAATCGGGCCGCCACGATCAATTTTTTGCACTCTGGTTGATCGTTTGGCTTGGCTATTATAAGGCGAAGTTCACTCAATCTGTTGTGAGGCAGAATTCACTCGATCGTTCTCAATTTTCATTTCTATTTTAGTAATGTTTTTTCTAACATTCATATATGTTGCTATAGATTATATTCTATAAAATGAATATATTCTGATGGGTTACAAGACCTATCACCACTATAAGGTCAATTAACCAGCGGTGGGAACATATTTCTAGAGTTAAGGGTGAAAATAAATTGAAAATATAATATATAATTCATTTTCAGAATTAAAGGACGAACACCACACTATAACTATTAACAACACTAGAAATACAAGACAACCAATTTAAAATGTCACAAAATCTTATATACCAGCCCCATCTGATCTTGATTTTCACCTTAAAAGTCATGAAACTTATAATCTCGCTATGTATTTAAGTCACGGAATCTCCAATCATATTGTGAACTGCCCGATCAATCGGTGATACCATAGTCGATCAATACTTGGGTGGGATCTTGAAGGGAAGGGTGTGTTTAAGCTTGGAGAAGTGTGAAGGTGTGGCAGTGAGTCTGATTCTGTGTGTTTTTATGGAAAATTCACATGAGCTAGGTCACTTCGTCACCACTCCAAAATCACACGCACTCACACACACATGTATGCACGTGTGCCATTTGCCCATCCAATTCTCTCCCAACAGATTTATACACATGCATCCACGTGCGCACATATTTCAATCTTAAATACTTACAATAATATGCTTTATAATTTCTTTTTAATTAATCTATTCAATATAAGACTTCCTTGCAAAAATGGGGTCAACATCATCATCATCTTTTCAACGGATACTAAAACTCATAAGAACCTTAATAGTTATGAATCTTAATAGTTATGCTTCATTTCTACTTTGATTACTATGTTTCATTTTGGTTCAATTATTATGTATGAATGCTCAATTTTTATAATGTAATTGTTGATTATTAAGGATAAATTTGTGATGCCTATGTTTATGTTTCAATTCTTATGTATAAATAACAGATCTTTATATTGTAATTGTTGATTGTTAATGATAAATTGGTGATGTTTATGTTTATGATTCATTTTGCTTCGGTTATTATACTTCATTGTTTACTTCGGTTATGTATGTATAACATATGTTTATATTGTAATTATTTATTATTTAGGGTAAATTGGTTATGCTTGAATATAGGTATTTTATTTCATCTTTTGAGAAAAAAAATATTTTTTAGGTTTTTATGTAAATTGTTTATGTCTATGTATAAATTGTTGATGTTGGTTGTTTTTTTGTTGCATATAGTAGGTTTTCGTAAAAAAGGTGGTAGAATGAATTGATGATAAAGATGGAGGCGTGGATGGAATAGTTGACAAACAATCCAAGGGTGTTCGTTTTATCAAGGATGAATGTAGTTTGGATATAGTGATTTTAAATTTTTAATATTGTTTCTTATGTAATATATTTATTGATTGATGAATGAAATTGATTTTATAAATATTTTGTTGACGATAAATAGCTGTCATCAACAATTTACACTAAGTATAGACATTATACATCAAGCATAAGCAATTTGTACTAAAGTATTAATATGATTGGATGGACACATAAAAGCGGACTCTGTATTATAAGGGAAAATGTGGGTTGACCCGCGAAAAAAATTATTGCGTAGTTTTATGTGTAAATTGTATATGCGTATTTATTATGTAGCGTTCTCAAAAACTCTCATTATATGATGGACTCTCAGGAGACGGACTCTTCAACTGATTATTCCAATGTGTTAAGTTTTTGTTCTCCATTTCTTATCATACAATGATCCATGGATATCCAAGTTTCTATATTTATTAATTAACTACTTTTTATGTTATCTTTTTCTTATTAAACTCAAAACCTTCTTTAGACTGTCCAATGTGGCAGCCGTGAGGAGCGGTCACGACGGTCACGCAGAGACTGCCACGACCGCGCTGCCCACTGTAGGCGGTCGTGGAGTAGTCGTAGCTGCTCCACAATCGAGTTATTGTTTTGGGCCTCCCCCCCCCCCCCAAAGGGCTAGTGCCCCCCCCGTTGGGCTGGGACACGTGTCCGGTCATGATTGGATCGGACACATTTTTTTTAAAATTTTTTTTCTGTTTTATAATTTAAAAAAATTACTCCAACAACCATATTTTTCGGGATCTAAAAACAAAAACCATTTTCACTTCAGTCTTCACACCTACATTCCTTTCTTTCTCTCTATTATACTCAAAACACTCTTAATCACTACCAAAAATCAAAATGAATCCGAACTTGATTGCTTGGTTGGCGGACAAAGATCCGTCTGAACTCGAACAAATGTTCAGCTCCATGGGCTACCATAGTTCGGAATCATCCACCAATCCAAACAACAATTCAAATTAACCATACAATCCATTCAACTCCCAAGATGTTTTTCGCCCGGAAGGATATGAGGGATCGCACCAAACTGCCCCGGAGACACAACCTTCACCGGTGGAGCTGCCAGTGAGAGCAAAGGGGAAGATGGCCGCATCGAAAGGCAAACGAAAAGCAAAGGCCGGGTCATCGAAGGGAAAGGGAAAGAAAGTTCCCTAGGAGGCAGAGGAAGGCGAAACCCAAGAGGTCGGTCCACGGAAGTTCTCGATTGCAGAGGACCTCGCTCTAATCAACATGTTCATGACGGTTAGTGAGGATCCATGCATAGGTACCAACATCAAGTACACTAAGATCTTCACTGATCACGTACTTGGTATGTGGAGGGAGGCAAGGAAGGACTCGACTTCTGAACTCAAACCACGAACTGGAAGCTCTCTTCGTGGTCGCTAGGATCGCATCAAGCCTTGTGTTAATCAATTGGTGAGTGCTTACAACGGGGCTGTACGGGTCCAAGGAGTTCAGAGTGGTACCAACGAAGACGATGTAATTGAGTACGCAAAAACGTATCTACCAGATGAATCATCCACAAGGTGAAGAATTCAAGGAGATCCACTATTGGCATGCCATGAAAGATTATCAACAGTGGCAAACGAAGATGAATTATAGAGGTCCATCAGGGGCTAATGTTCCGGGTTTTGAACTCCATGATGCGGAAGGCGAAGACACTGACGGAAGCTCGGGGAAGAAAATGCGCATGAGTGAAAGTAGTGACGACTTCGTGAAACGTCCCATGGGTCGGGATAAGGCGAAGGCCCTCAGGCAAAGTGGTATTTTATCAAACTCCTCTGGCAGTGATTTAGTTGACTTCAAGATCGATTTTGCTCTGCAGTGGAGTCTCGAGGCACAGGGAATTGAGATTGAGCACAAAAGGTTGGCGTTATTGGAAAGAAAAGAGGATAAACAACAACGGAGGTAGCAGCAACTAACCAGACCAATGCCGACTTGGCTCGCACTCAAAGGCTGCAGATGTTTCTCCAATTGTCCAGTATCGACCTAACTTAGATGACGGCGTGGCAAAGAAAGGTGTTCAAGGTGTTTGACCGAGAGTTCGGGGATGACTTTTGAAGCAATAGAATCAAATGGTGTTTTATGTTTGTGTGTCCGTTCTAGATACAAATTCCGTACTAGTTTGTTGTTTTAATTTTCAGAAGTTACATTAGTTGTACTGTCATCTTTTCAATTCAATAAAAAACACCATTTCAGAAAAATATAGCCGTTATTCGTACCTGTTTGAAAATATAGTCGTTATTCGTATCAATATAATTATTATTTAAATTTAAAATTATTAAAAATAAAAAGGAAAACCAAAAAAAAAGTCGGCGACTAAATTTAATTGGTCGCCATAGTACGCCCCGCGGTCGCGACTCCTGCGCACCTCACAACCGCGGCACGACCGTCCACCACAGTGGACAATCTTAGCTAGTTTGTGATTTTATATCTACCATCTCAGTATTTTCCGAGGTGTTGTTTGTTAACGCCTTTTCACATCTTTTATTATTGATACTAATCAAATACTTGAAAGTACTTATTAGTCCTAAAAGTAATTTTTCCATTACTTTCATAACTTTAGGATATCATTTTGTCTAAAAACTACTCATATAAAATTAAGATATTATTCATCGAACATATAATCGCGTGTGAAGATTTCACTTGAACGAACATTTGTACATGCAAATAATTAAAATTTAATATTTTTAAAAAACACGTTGATTCTGCGTGTCAAATTTATTTATTTAATAAAAGAATCTCAAATTCATAAATATATATATATATATATGCGTGCGCGCGCGCGCACACACACAACAAACACACACACACACAGACATATATATATATACATATACATATACATATACATATATATATATACACGTGTATATATATGTATATGTATATGTATATGTATGTATATATATATATCAAATAGCACATGAGAATTATGAGGTTTTGTTTTTGTTCTCTCAACCTCTTTATCTAACAAATATCATTATATTGTTAGTCCTTTAGATTCATTATTTTCCCTATAAAATACATGTTGTAATTATCATAACAAGAGTAAGTGTTGTATTTTAGTTAATTACTATAAACAAGAGAACATTTGAAATAAATGGGTTTCAATAACATTCTAATCGAATTATGTTGGAAAACTGTTGAAGTAACAACGAAAAAATTAGTTTTGTTGAAAAATTTTGTTGGGGTCGATTGCTCGCTCAATTATTTAAAACGATGTTCCAACATAAATTATATTGCGTCATAAATTTGTTGGTACATTCGTTGTTATTTTTTAATTTATTTTGTTAGATCAATTTATTGTTGGTAATTTATTGGTAATAACCATAGATTTTACTCCGTTGGAATCTCTTAGTTGGTGCTGCCCAGTTTTTTTAGAGAAAGTAAGTTGGAGAACTTGAACGCGTTACGGACTCAATGGAGTATCGTGTCCGATGAAAACATAGTACGAGCACAGGGGAGACGACTGAGACGATCATACGTACTCGAGACCCATCTGAAATGCTATTTGGATTTGTGTACAACTGTTAGTAGTTAATTGATCCTCTCATTTCTCAAGTGACATTCTGATCTTTCAAATCCGCACTCTCCTTTTTTGATTTCTCGTTAGTATCCGCTAAATGCTAGTGAGAAATCGAAAAGAAAAAGAGTGTGGATTTGAAACTCTTTATCGTCTAATGAAACACTTGCAAACAAGCCGTATCTAAACTACCATTACACACACTTGTGTACATTTTGAAGGATTAAAAATTATAAGTGCAGTTCCAGAGAAAGAATTTACAAAAACTAACTCTCCTGTTCAAGGGAAATAATATTTCCACACAACAAGGGAGTTTTTCTATCTAGCTAAATGATGAGACGATAATGTAGATTCCCATCTTACCTTTTTTACCCTTTTTTTGTTATTCATTTTTGGCATTTTATAGTGTTTTTTTGTACTTTGGTACTTTGTTTGTCTTTGTAGGATTTTTGTGTAAAGGTGAAAACGGACTGAAAACATTGGTCTAGATATTTGAATTTAGAGTAACTGAGCGAAAACAGAAGTGGACTCGGAGTTCGGATGAAGAACTGAGACCCGTTTTAGCGAAGAATGCAAAAGTGGAGTTTTACGGAGTAGTCTATCCATTTTAGCCATAACTATCTCATATGATACTCAATTGACCAAATTTCGCTGGTCACAGAAGGATAATTCAAAGGGCTACCACTTTGGTTTTGGAAGCATAGCATAATTAGGAAAATTTACGAAGGTTTTAAACTTATGAGAGCAAAATTAAAGGGGCATAAAAGGTGTCTCGCCACGGGCGAGATTTTCGATAACTTGGCAGATTCATTAGATCTTCTCCTTTTTAAATTAGAATAAGGTAGTAATTTTTTTTCCATAAATTCTTATACTCATTTTACATAGAAAAATCTCATAGACCTAGATTTGGACAATAATGGATTGATCTTGGAACTTGGTTATCTCTTTTCACGATTCATCAACATCAAATTCTTAGTACTCTTTTGATAATTCTCTATTGTGCTTCCATAGAATTCTTGGTTCTTTAATTGTTTGTCGAGTTGTATGCTCTTGCTTGCGATTATCACCATGTTTATGCTTTGCATATTGAATACCACAAATTCATTCGTCATTGCTTCAAGTATGAGTAGATAAACCACTCTTGAATGAGCCGCTTTTTTTTTTTTATCTCCTTTTGATTTCCGACCAAATGCCCCACCCTCCTCCATCACGCCTCCGCCCACCAACTTCAACTCTTTCTCTCTGTCCTTCATCCTCTCAGCCCCCCCCCCCCTCCCTCCACCATCACACCTCCTCCCCTCAGCTCTATCATTTTCTCAGATGTCCACCGTCCTCTCATCCCCTCCGGCCTCTTGCCATTTTTACCTCAGTCACCCCCCTCCGGTCTCTCCCTCCCGCCTTTCACCAATTTCACCTCCAGCCTCTCACCTTCCTCTTTATTTATTTTTTCCATTGGCCTCCATTTGATCCTACTTTTTCTTTCAGTTTCTTCGGCCTCCATGGTTTTTATCCCGTAGTTCTTCGTCTCAATATCATGGTTTTGGCAGCCGTCAGGGCTGGTCCAGTCCCGGCTCGTCAGTTTTGGCCTTTTATTACAAGGAGGAGTTTTGACCTAGGTCATGTTGCATCTTTTATGCTCCCAAAAGACCATTCGTTGTCCTTCTTTGATGTTGTTAACATTAATTCTGGGCGGAGAATTGTCTAACCAAAAGTTTAGAATGTCTCTAAAGGGATTTCGTTGGTCAGTTTCAACAATCAAGAAGTTGTTGATTTAGCCTCTCTGTTTGTCTACACTCTCATTGGTAATTTATCATCTTCGGTCCCTGCTCAATTCCCTTTGTTTGAAAGGAAGGTTCTTTGTGAGTTTTATGGACTCTCATCATTTGTGTATTGGACTCTTGTTGGAAAAAGATTATATTTTCTTAAGTGTGAAAGGTTCTTTGCTTATAGTTGGTTGCTATATGACTATGATAAATTGGACTCCTTCTTCTGTTTATGTTGGGGATTCTCCATTGGTTCCTGTTTGGTTGACTTTAAAAAATGTCCCGTTCATGTTTTTTCAATCCGAAGCACTGTTTGAAATTGCAAAGTTATTGGGTAAGCCTCTTAGACTAGATGATGTTAGTGCTAATTTGTCTCGTCTTGATAGAGGTCGATTGTGTGTAGAACTTGATGTGTCCAAACCTCTATTGGGTTCTTTATACTTGGTTTATCTGGGAATCAAATGTGAAGTCAAAGTATTTTATGATACTGTTCCTGTGTTATGTGTACTTGGATGTACTTTCATGGAAATGTGTGTTCGTTGAGTATTTCAAAAGATAAGTGTGGTATGTATTGAGCCCCTCGCCTGCGACTAGCACAAGAATCGGTTCTTAGAGTAGATGATGCTATTGCTAACTTGTCTCGTCTTGGTAGAATTCGAGTGTGTGTAGAACTTGATGTGTCCAAACCTCTGTTGGATTCTTCATACTTGGTTTATCTAGGAGTCAAATTAGAAGTCAAAGTATTTTATGATATTGTTCATGATTTATGTGTACTTTGTTGTACTTTAGGCCATGGGAAAGTTTGTTGTTTGAATATTTCAAAAGATAAGTATGGTAGTGTATTGAGCCCCTCCGCTGCTACTAGCACTAAAGAATCGGTTCTTAGTAGTCTGTCTTTTGGGAGTAAGGATTTGGTTGTGGGAATGGCTAGTACTGGTTCCTCTGAGGAAGTTTCAGTTGTGAAGGTATTTGATCAGTTACTGGATGGTCAAGATGATTTCCCTTTTGCTTTTGAGATTATTTTTTAGCCTGATTTGCAAGTTACTGGAGAGATCAAAGGTTCAGTTGATCTTCTTGTCGAGGCTAATGGATCAGAATCTCTTGAGCTTCCTTGTAACTTTGAGGAGTACTTTAACCTGAACTTGGAGATACTACTGAGTACATAGATAGTGATGAATTACAATTGTTGGCACTTGTGGAAAAATCGTCAGAAAGAGATGAGTTCCTAGATTCCTTCGGAAAATTGTTTCTCTATCCAAAACCTTTGTTGGTGGCATACGTTAGTGGAGTACCAGAGTTTGAGCCTTGCATACTTAAACATAGAAGGAGGAAATCAGTAGGAAGCTTTCCTCCTAATGGTAATTTATTTGTGTCCTATGGTTCTCGTTATGTTGGGTATCATTCACATTGGTCTAATCAGGAAGATTGTGCCTCACATTGTTTCTCCACCTATGATAATTATGATTGATGTTGTATAATTTTGTGTTGGTTTTGCTCCACTTTTGTTGTACGTGAGCATGTTGTTTGCCCATAGTGAGGGTGTTGGTTTTGTGGTATTTCCTTTTCTAGTGCTTCTGTGTGTTTCCTTGGGTTCCTATATTCCTCCGTGTATCTTTATTTTCAGTATGAAATAAAATGAGAAAATTGCACCAAAAAAATAAACACTCTTGAATGTGGTAATTATGTGATGGTTATGCAGATTCAAATCTAGGGTTTATTTTCGTTTTGTAAAGGTTCGTCTAGTTTGATATTCTCGTAAAAACTTTAATCCAATACGCTAGTTTAAAAAAGAGAGATGTTTTTTTTTAAAAAGAGATATTAAACGCATGACAATAAAATGCTAAATGCTGACATAAATTTGATTAAAAGTAAAGTCCATATAAAGTCAAATATACATTACATAGACTTTATATATAATTACAACAAGATACACTTTAACATAAATAAATTAGAATAATAGGATTGATGATTTGTACATTGACGAAATCAAACATGAGGAAAAGTCTAAGTGAAGAAGAGCCCTATTCTAATGTAAATGACAAGGAAAGTTAAAAAGAGCATGAAGATGATGATTTTCCATGTTTTTATGTACTTATACACGATATTTAAGTCTATTTTGTTAATAGAAAAGTTCAAGAAAATATGGTGTTTTTCGTGTCGAGTGTCGCCAAAACGTAACTGAATATTGGCGTCCAACGTTAGCGCTGTCATTAGCTAACCCGCATTCATATTCATGGCTGATTTTGCAACATGGCGCTGAACGTAAGAGCTATTAAACATGAATGGTTGTACATACTGTCGTCAATATTCTTACCTCATGATTCTCTTGAGCCAGCCTAAATTTGAAGTTTGTGATTGTTTTCTTGTGATTTGAATGCTTCTGGTTTTGTGATGGACAATATTGACTTAGGGATTTCTAAAGTTTAGGGTTGAAATGTTAATTTGAAAATTAAATGTAGATACTTGATAACAATTTAAAATAGAGACTTAATGTGTAAAAAATTTAAGTTGTTATGTATTTAGTAATTTATGCCATACGTTTAGTATTCATGTTAGGTTACGGATCATTCGGTCTAACAAACCTTACGATTTCTCTAGTTTGAAATATTCAAAGAACAACTTGGTTAACTTTGATAGATTCCTCTCTGTGCAACGATCGTGTGACAATATGAACGGTTGCCTTAGTTTAAATTAGCATAACCGGATCATTACTACACCGTGTTCACTTTCTCCAATCGATCAAATCTGTTTATCTGCTTTTCGTATTTATTTGTGTTTTAGACGTACAAAAATCCAAACCTTATATATATGTTACTAACATACAATCAATCTAATCTCATTCGTTGTGGTAGCTTAATCGATTACCTAGAGAATACCAGGTTAAACATTGTCTACAACAACAACTTATTCTCTTATGTTATCTATATCATTATGAAAAGAAGACATTTTCAAGTCTTGTGGTGAAGCCATGTCACATGCTGATGTGGCAGATTCAAATATTTTAATTGGTTGAAACTTATTAGTGTTGGCAAAATGAAATGTTTTGATTGGCTAATAAAATAAAAACGCTGACTGTATACTTCATCATCTAGTCATGCCCAAACATCAAATCCCACACATGACAATTATTATTTCAATTAATTCTTTAGCCTATCAATAGTTAATACCCAACACTTGCCTAAATATCTATCACTCTGTCGAATTAATTTCTCATTTCTTTCCATTAATTTTACTAATGATAAATGACATTCCAAGTCTCGGACGCCTCATTTCATATACTCATGTTAATGAATTTATAAAGCTACTCCTTAATCACTCTTTTTATAATAATCTCACAATTAAAGTTTATAACTTTTTCTTTTTAATTATATCTCACCGTAGAGTTGCTAATATACCTTAGTATTATTTTTTTATCTTTTATTAAGATGATTAATTGTTTATAATCATGATTCATCTCAAGATATGTTGTAAAACAGGTCGATCGTGATAATCCCGAACAAAAAATTCCAATTATAGTTGTAAGACTTCATAACCCGAAAATAATTAATTTGGTAAGGATAAATGATCCTGGTAAGTTTATTAAAGAATCACTAGATTATATAATCTATAATTATTGATTGTAGGAGAACATGTATACCTTTATTTCTTATTAGATATCCAATTTATTATATATATATATATATATATATATAT
>JAYMSP010004086.1:0-17397 GCA_036897095.1 Plantago elongata
AAGGTAAATCTTCAACCTGTATTGGAGGAGCACGTTTATGTTTTTGCTTTGTTTGGCCGGCTAACAGATTTTTTCTGAACACTTGAAGGAGGTGTGGGCAATCTTCATTTTGCCATTTACCAGAAGGCGGACGCCGAGAAGTGACCACTTGCAATTCACCAGAAGTTTTCGAGTGAGCATCTCTGACTCTGATCATTTGAAATTCACCAGAAGTTTTCAATAGATAACTGCCGAATGCTATTTTAGTTGTGTTTTCAAAAATCTTGATCAGCAGCTCTCCAAAGGATTCCTGATCGACAACGAATAAGCTTTCCATTAAAAACAGAGGAATCTGATTCTCTAGCTTTATCATGTCACCTACAATCATTTTGAGTATTGGCGTCCAGACACCAAATATTGGATCATCATTGGAGTATCCTAAACTCTTGAAGCCACCGGGACCAGTGTACCCAGACAAGATCTCATACAAAAAGGATGAGTCCAGCACCATCATTTCCACAAACTGATTGCTGTTTAGCATGATAGGTTCGTCGTAGTATTCCCTTGCCTCTTGTTCGCACTCTTCCATTTTCTTGATATAATGCTCTATTGACTTCCCACTCCGATCCATGATACGTTGCAAAGCCCTCCATTTGTGGGGTTCCATGTCAAGCAGTTGCTTCGCGCCATGGTGGTAAGGCCCCAATGACACAACTTGAGGAATGTACACCATGTCGTCTGTACAAGCGTCCCTAAGGCATCTTGGGATTCGGTAGATGCAGTGTTTGGGCCACAGTGTTTTTCCCTCTTCGTTGTCATTGGAAGCTTTATTAAGCTTATGTTTGATGCTTATGATCCACTCTGCTCGTGTAGTCCGAACCTCTTCATCTACACAGGCCTTTCCTTTGTCTTCGTTGGGAACGTCTTGTTTCTGAGCTTGGTCTAAAGCAGAGAGCTGGATTGTAGCAAAGTTAATTAGTATGAATTTGCACCTGCTTTGTAGCAACATTAATATAAGTGACACACTAAATTTCTTGGTCCGCCCTACAACAGAGTTCTATCTCAATGGCTCAATCGATTAATATCAGGTACGAGTGTGTTCGATTATCATCAAGAACATATTTGTGCTCTAGGCTTCTAGCGTATATTTAGATTTGATAGAATGAATAATGCATTAGTTGAAAATTAATGTAATACTATATGAAATTTACCTCTGGAACTTCATCATTGTCAGTATAACGCAAAATTGGCAAAGTTGAATCCTGGATGACTTCCGTGCTCGTTGGCTGTTCAAGTAATTCGCCCACGACAATTTCTTCAATCGGTTCCTGCGGCACCGCCTCCTCCTCCTCGGAGCTGGGTTTCGATGGTGGATTCTCCATATTCCTGGAAAGTTCTATTTATAATGATGAACGCCTCTGTTTCATTGAATTGTTTTGGTGTAAACTTGTTGAGAATTTAAATTGATTTATAATGGTGAACGCCTCTGAAAATAATGTTGATTTTCCAATGACTTTGCTCGAACTTAAGTGGCAACTGGCAAACGGTCTTGGTCTCCATTGTGATAATAAAAAAGTCCGCCATATATTCCTGCAAGTAACATGCAACTGGTGTTTTGACAATATTTGAGCAAATACATGTCATTTTCATATTTGCGGAGATACTTCCAGCTAATTCTCTCAAATATTATTAGAAATATCTCATATAATTTGTAATAGAACCCTGCAAACCACATATAAATCGAATAACTCTCCACGATAACAAGATATTATTCAATTTCAAAATTTTATATCATACACTAAATCTTAAAATTCCGATGAAAATTAAGTTTACAGGATAGAAATACCACTAGCTAGCTAGTTTTCACTGTTGCATATTGAATGTGTTCATGTTATAATTAAGGTGGAATTTCATTTTAAATTAAGCAACTCGAGTGGATTAGAAATTGATAAAAGGTTAATATTCTCGTAAGAACTAATCAGGACTAACTAATTTGGTTACGTCAAGATGCATGCCATATATAGGTACAATTTTTTATAATTAATAGTGTAATATGATTGTAATACTAATATGATTAAAAGTAAAATATCGTGAGACTAGTCTTAGTCTTAGTCATTAATCTTTGGTAGTCTATGTGATTCGTGGTATTCATATGGCCAAGTAGTATACTTGACTTCTTGCTTTATTTGTGGACACAATATTTTTTTATATAATTAATACTTCTATTTACTTCATTTAGATAAAAAAAAAAACGAGATTTCATTCCAAATAAAACTTTATGAAATATTAAATGAATTTTCTCCTTTTAGACGTCGTCCATACCTTATATATTTTGCATCATGAAACAAAAAAGAAAAGTCTCATACAAAGATGAAGAAAATCGAATGAGACTCACTCCTTCACTTCTTGTTTATACTTCAAGTTACTTACTATTCAATTATCTTGTCATTTTATTTATATATCATTTATATTTGATGATGTAGCCCTTGTTTTAAAAGATAAAAAAATTTATGTGATAAGTGATAGAATTTCATCTCTAAAAGTTCGAAGTCTGAATTTGTAGAGAGCTGTGAAATTTAATTTAAATATCATTTATATTTGATGATGTTGTCCTTGTTTTAAAAGATTAAATAATTTATGTGATAACTGATAGAATTCCATCTCTAAAAGTCCGACGTCTGAATTTGTAGAGAGTTGTGGAATCTGGTTATATATATTAATTAATACTCCAACACTCCGATTTCAACCTTTTTGAGGAGTCCATTCGATTGGAAATTTAATATGCGGCGGAGATTGTCTCCATGGAGTCCATTCGATTGCAAATTTAATATGGGGCGGAGATTGTCTCCATGGAGATTCGAACCCAGGTTGGGCGTGAGTCAGAGGCTACGATACCATGATAGAATTCCATCTCTTCTAAAAGTCCGAACTTGTAGAGAGTTATGGAATATGGTAATATATTAATACTCTAACAATAAGTGACTATAATAGTAAAAATTATATTAAACTAGATGTTAATGGTTCTTATTGATTCATGCTTATTTTGGTAGTTGATTTGGTCTTGAATTCGAGTTGATAAGCCGTGGTTCCTTGGAAGTGAGTTAATAGACCACTATGTTTTACAATTGGTGAAATACTTGGTTTAGAGTTGATTATGTTTACATTTATTTTGGAAGAATGATTACAAATATTAATATAATTTATAATTTTAAATTTTTGTGTATTTCTTATGCTATTGTACACTTGTACTTGTAATAGTATTAATACATAAGTAGCCTATTCGGGGGGGGGGGTGGGGGGGGGGGGGGGGAACAACCATTACATGCTCCTTTGGCGTCTAAAATTAAATTTGAACTTGTTAAGGTAATAGCTACCATGAGATAAATGTAGTACATAAATAATAAACTTTTCTTCAACGCAATTTTTACATATTTAAATAATGTCATTATTATTATAATTTATAGAACACGACTTTAAAAAAAATTATAATTTATAGAATAGTTTAACAATTTTAAAAAGTTACTTCTTTACCAAAAAATATCCAAACAAATTTATCTGAAATAATGTCATCATCCGAACAAATAAATTACACAAACTTAAAAAGAAAAACACGAAAATTCCACGAAGAACCAAAGAATCACTAGAGAAACTACGGTGACATCTCCGATTTGCTCCAGATCGGAGCATGGATGCTCAAATCAGGAACATGTACCATCAATTTGTTTCATATCTCATAATGAGTAAAGTTAGATATATAGGAGGATGTATGTTACTATTGAGCTGCAAAATATGAAAGGCAGCTACAGTGAACAATAGAAGAATTGGTGATTACGTTGGAAAACATATACTTATAAACATAGAAGGAGATCGAATACATTACATGAAAACAATTTAAGTGGCTGATCCATCAGCCTAGCTCACACCGTTGAGATGAAATGATAAATTACATAAATTTAAAATCAAACCACAATTGAAGATAATTAAACAGGTTTTATCGATCTCAATAGTGAGGCGGAGGGGGTGGAGGAGAAGATTTTGGTACATAATAAGCATAGACACTATAAAAAGATTGTACTGCAGTAAAAATCAACAACACCACAGCAGCGATGAACGAGATAATTGTCCATGGACTGTTGAAATATGTGTACCGCAAGCTAGCTATGTGGCGCCAACTCTGTTTATGACGATAATCATGATTAATTCTTCGGGAGAAGCTGGATAGATAGTACTTGATCCCGGCTACAGGAATACCTTGCCCCATCCGGTTGAATAGTTCTGCAACCATTGCATCACTTCCCATCCAATTTTTAATGATCCCACAATTGCGTAAATCACTCACATCCGAATGTGTATCAATCAAACTGTCCATGAAGAGTACGTAAGAAGCTATGTCATTTGTACTTTTGATATGGCATTGTTCATATGCAATGAGGTTTAGGAGGACAGATTCGGTGCCATCCTGGAACAACAACTGTGGTATCTCGAGTACACCGTTATTGTATTGTATGTCCCAAAATCTGTCTGAGTCTCTTTTCTTGATCTCAATTCCTGCTTCTTTTAGCTCTGTGACACAAGGTACTTCTTCAAACTCTCCATTTATTTGCAAATTTTGGGGTGCTCGGCCAGCTAACAGATTTTGTCTGTACGCTTCAAGGAGGTGTAGCCCATCCCCTTCTGGCAATGGAACAGAATCGTCGAATGTTGTTCCTGTGGGTTTGAAGGGGTTGAAAATTCTGAGCAGCTGCCTGCCAATGAGACTGAGATTCACATCGCGACCGAAAAGGCTACCCAGTAAAAATAGAGGAATCTGATTCTCAAGCTTGATTGTGTCACTTATGATCATGGATTCTATTCGCTCACCGAAAATTGGATCATGACTCGAGTAGCCTAAATGTTGTTCGAAGTCATTATTATGACGAAGCCGAAGAAGGATCTCGTGCAAGAAAGCAGTGTCGAGCACCATCATTTCCACAAACGCATTGCTGCTTGCCATGATTGGTCCTTCATAGCAATCCCTTGCCCTTTGTTCGAGGTTTTTCATTTCAGTGATATAATGCTCAAGTGATCTCCCAGTCCGCCCCATGATACGCTCCAAAGCCCGCCATTTGTGGGGTTCCATGTCACGTAGACGCTTCTTCCCATGATGGTAAGGCCCCAAAGACACAACTTGAGGAAGGTAGACCTTCTTATCTTTACAAGCGTCTCTGAGGCCTATGGGGATCCGGTAGATGCAGTGTTTGGGCCACAAGTTTACTCCACCGTTGTTGTCATTGAAAGCTTTTTTGACCTTATATTTTATTCTTACCATCCACTCTTCCCCTGACTGTAGAGGTTAACAGTGGAGAATTCAAGATATACCGATAGATGCAGTGTTTGGTCCATGCAACTTGTGATAAAGATGTTGTTCAATTTAAAATGAATGAATGTAGCAGTAGCACCGTAATAATCACCTCATAGTTACGCGTACTTGTATCAATAAAGTACACATTCATAAAAATTTAATAGTTACTCATTCTTTCTTAGTAAAATTCTATGGAAGAATTTCCCCAATGATAAAATTGTTGGTCTACCGAAAAAAAATTAATTCCCAATAAAATGTATAGGAAATTATATGTGTTGATTTGTGGGAATATCAAATCAACTGTAGAGAAATTCATGACTTGCATCGCCTCCCCTAAGGATAGGGTGTCCACCCACAGGAGGACGCGGCATTTTATATATATGTATATGTATATGTATATGTATATACATATACATATACATATATGAGAGTGAAAATAAATAATAAACAATAATAAAATAAAGGTTAAATTCGTAATTTACTAAATTAGTATATCTGGAGACAAGGTTCCAATTTGCTTTATGGTTAAAACAATAAGTATAGTTGAAAATTTGAGTTTTATTTGGATGGTGAAAGAATAAAGAAGGAATAAAAATTGATAGTGGGTTACTAATTAAAGTTAATACTGTTATTTAAATGAAAAATAAGAATAAATAAAAAGAAGATAGTTGGTTGGTAAAGTTGTAAATATAAAGACACTAATTAAGTGAATAGAAGTAAGATTTGTTAAAATTGGAAACCTTATATGGGATGTAAAAAATGATAAGATGAGAATCTTGACGTGGGACGGATGAAGTACTATTTTATTTAAGATTAAAAATATTAACAAAATATTAATTTATTTAGGTGGGAAATGTATTATGTCGATAAAATAATAAATGAGTGATATAGTATGAAAGAGAATGATGTAATAGTAAATATACCGAATATGAAAATCTTGATTTTGAGTTGTGTAAGAAATGAGAGCTATATATCACTCTGGTGGAGTGGCGTAAATTTCCTAGCTTTCATAAAATATCGTCCATGTTGTCGTTTTAGTGTAATGCAACGTGCATGGTCTAGCTCAATCAATTAATTTTATCTAGATATGGGGGTGTTAGGTTATCAATCATCAGAAAATATATGCTATTTTTGTAAACGGTTAAAGAATGATTCGAACCTCCGACTTATCTTATTAATTGAGTTGTGGTTTGTTCCCAAATATATATTAAATTTGATATTTATCTCATTTGATAAATTGGATTGATGCAATACAACTGTAGGGTCATATGAAATTTACCTCCTCGGGGCACGGATTTGGTGGTGGAACATCCATATCCCTGCAAAGTTCTATTTCTGCCAAGCAATATTAATTCAAACCCTTTTAATGCGCGGAAGCAATGAAAAAGGTGTTTTAAAAAAAAAAGAATTTGCTTAAGGGTGATGAGGTGCCATTTGTGTAATAAAGCTTGCTTCTATTTGGATGATTGCTTTTGTGTTTGGTGTAAACTTGTTGAGAATGTAGATTGATATATATAGTGGTGAACGCCTATATAAATGCAAGGACATCAGTATGACTCCAAGTGGTGTTTTACAATACTTGAACAAATATATGCCCTTTCCATTTTTGTAGAGATACTACGTACAATTTTACTTGGGGCCCGTCTATTATACTGCTAGAGCGACCATCTCCCTAATCAAATCGAATATTTTATACAACAAAAAATTAATTTTAATTGAAAAAGGCCACTCAAATTCTATACTAATCAATCTCTTAATTTAGACCGTGATATATATAATAGATACTCCTACATAAAGTGTGATAAATAATAATTTCATATAAAATATAGAAGTTAAAATTGCAATACAAAGAGTATTAAACATTTAATACACATAACTCCATCAATGACACTTTTACATACTCTTACCTAACATAATATACTATGTTCAATTCTAAAATGTTCATATAATACACTAATCTGATCAAAACTCTGATTAAGAATATATATGTTTACAGTTTTGGAATTCAATTTTTTACCACACTAAAATCCATGTTACGAGTATACTCCCAAATTTACGGTTGTTAATAGACATTTCTTATACTCGTTGTACTTTGCTTCGTATTATTAATAAAAAGAATTGCCTCTTTCTGGAAAAGAGAAGAATTAACTCTTCCAGCAAAAAAAAAAAAAGGAAAATAGTTCCAAGTATTTTGAGAATTGTAGTTAACAAAAAAGAAATACCACTGGCTAGTTGTTGCAGGTGGAATGTGTTGATGTAATCACCTAATAATGCATTTTACTTGGTCGGTTTTTATTTTAAATTCGAGTTGATTATAAATTATCAAAAGATAACGTAAATGACATTCTTATGAGACTGGTCACTAATCTCTGATTAATTAGCATCATATGGCACAAGTAGTCTACTTGCTATATTCTTAGAAAGTAGAAACCATATACTATTAAATTACGGTTGAGGTAAGGATGGATCTAAATTCAAATTTTAATTGAATAAAATTATATATATAACGTTATTACATATAAAAAAAAAATTCAAATCTTATCGGAGTCGCACGCCCCCTTATACCTCCCTCTTGTATCCGCCCCTGCTTACTGTACATGGACTTTTATTATTGAGATTAAGATTGAAATGTTACTTTGTGTATTCCTTATTAAATAATATAATAAGTCTCTTATTATTATCTTGTTAAAGTGTTAATACGCTTGTTAAAATGTCATTTCACTTTTATAATTTATCTAATACTTCTTCTCTATTCTCAAATAATATAAAAAGTCTTTAATTATCATATTAAAGTGTCATTTTACCGGTTAAAGTATATTTCGATACCTAGAAACTTATTCAACCATGAAATCCCAATCATTAGACGTATTTGCCAGAAGAGAACAACCATTAAATGCTTTTACACGATTCCTTGTCGGAATATTATGATCTTGTAATGACTATAAGTTGAGAAGACCCGTAGTTGGCGGTTTGACATTGATCTGAGAGTGTCAGAGTGGCATAAATATACTATTGTATATCAACACCACCTGCTATATAATATGGGGAAGTACCCTCCTCAAGTCGTTCATATCGACCAAAATCATGCCTCGAACCCCTACTATTTTTATAATTGAACTGGAAAAAGAAGATAAAAGAGAAAAGTTCAACCAAATCTATTCATGGAATGTTATTTTTATTTTCAATGCACAAACGATGAGATATACTTTGTACAAAAAATTAATGAATAATATTAAGGCATGTTGTCTTTTTACTTAGACTAATGCCTCCAAAATGTACATGGCAAAATCATTTTGTAGTGAATGTTTCACGCTACAATTGTTTGAAATCGAACCAAATTAAAAGGGTCTCTTTATACAATTAACTCATGTTATATCAAACTTCTTCTCGAGCATTACAAGTTTACTAAAATCGCTCACGTTGCGGGCACGTATCGTGTGCCACGACGCGCTGCAAGCACTCCAAAGCGCATGAGATGGTGCGCCGTTAGGCACATCGTGGCACGGTGTCGTGGCACAGCGCACCGTTGTGGTGTGGCAGCAACGAATGAGCGGTTGTCACACAGCGAAGCTATCCCTCCTTGTTTTAATTTATTTTTTACTTTTTTATGCTTCGTCCAATTTCAAACATAAATAATTCGAAGAAAAAAAATGCTAAAAATAAATAAAAATCACCAACAAATTCGGCTCTTCAGAATCTACAAATATATACCACTCTTGACTATTTTTGAACCATTTCATCTCGAACTCATTTTTCTCCCTTAATAAATTTAAATCGTAAAACAACCTCTAAAAATATAATTTTATTAATTTTAACTTCTAAATACTATTATAATATTATAATTAATGTGATCTTAACAAACATGGCAACAATAGAATTGTAGTTCAATCCGTTTAAATAGTGAAAAGTTGATAAATAGTGATTAAATTGTAGTTAAATTTTGTTTTCCTCTTATTTCTCACTAGTATCCACTTATGTGACTAATCCAGCCGAGCATCGTCGGGCCTTTTTTTAGGGGTGGCTCTCCTAGCGGTGGTTTTTTACATCCACAAGGTTCGAACCCGAGAGCTTGCTTAAGTGAACTCAAGTACCGTGCCACTTGAGCAATAACCGTTGGTAATTATAGTTGAGTTGTTAAAATTTGTATTTGGTATAGGATTAAGTTGGTTATATAAAAATATGTGAATGAAAGAAGAAAGTTTGGAGGGAATTGAATTGGGTTGGGGTGAATAATAATTCAATCAATATGGTCCAAACATAAAAAAAAATCAATTTTTGCATAATTCAACTGACTTGCGGAAAAGTAATTTGCAATTACAGTAGTAGCAAACGTTAATTTCGGTTAATGAATCATGGGCCATGCTTTCCCCACAAACAAGATCAAAATAAGAAATCAGAGATGGTTAAATAAGCTATAAACTGACTTGGGAAATATGAGGTATGATGATGAGAGTGTTTGGGCTCAGAATCAAACTAGAGTAATCGATAGTGGTAAATATGAGGTATGATGATGAGAGGGTTTGGACTCAGAATCAAACTAGAGTAATCGATAGTGTGTAAGGTTGTAAGCCATATAATCGGTGAGCGAACATATCTCTTGTATCATTATTGTTGTTTAATACAATGTTTATCGAGATAAATTAAAAGACTAAGAAAAAGAAACATGTCCGTTTGATTTGAAGCATGGAAACACAGGCTATAAGCCAAAATGAAATATATGATGTGTAATCGGGGACTCGGAACAATAAAATCATCAAAGGCTTGTAAGCCATATGTTCGGTGAGCGAACAAAATCTTTTTGTATCTTCATTGTCCCATGTTAAGATGAATTTTAGGATAAACAAAACTAGATTGAAAATGAAATCAACCAATACAAATGACTTGTAAACAAGAATACCACAATTTCAGGCCAGGACTAGAAAGTGTAAAAATCTGATTCATGCATATTCTTGAAAATCTATATGCTTTTACTTTGGTCACTTTCAAAACTGAAACTGAAGTTGGAATAAAAGGGAAAAAGAAAAGATCAAAAGAAACAACTTATATGTCACCATGTAACAAAAGTTTCCAACTTCGAAAATATGATGCGTAGACTCAGATCCATAGTATCATCAGGGGCCTGTAACCCATATATCCAGCGAGCGAACAAAATCTTTTCTATCTTCATCGTTATTATAAATATGATCGTTAACATAAACAAAATTAGATAGAAAATGAAGTAAATCAATGCACTTAGAGAGTTGATCAGAGTGCGGATATCACAATCTCATGTAAGGACTAGAAAATGTATCGAAAATCTCCTCATTTTCTTGAAAACCGCCACGTTGCTTTTACTTTGATCACGTTTAAAGTTGAAATACAAGTTGGAATAAAATGGAAAAAATGATGAAAAGAATGAATATATATGTCACCATGTAATAAAAGTTTCCAACTTTAAGCACAATGAAAACATAATGGGGAATAACATAAAAATAATAATTTAAAAAAATCTAAAGAAAACCTGCTAGATAAATTAGAAGAAACGGATGGTTGAATAACAAAAAACAAAATTGTGTGGACTATATATACAAAAAAGAGAGATGAAGAAATTAGTCCCATGAAGAAATTACCCTTTTAACTAATTTTGTTAAATATGACCTTGAGGTTTTCTCCTTTGAAAATTTTACTCTACTTTTGGAGATTATTACTGAAGAAAGTGAGCAATGGACAAATTGTCGGTTCACACTTCACACTTCACACCATACTGTACTAGTAGTTACTACTACTACAATGCAAAATGCTTCTCTGGTTTGTAGCTTACGTATTATCCAGTGTGATATTTAGATGGTCAATGTAATTTACTTGATCATGCATTCTCATATTTAAAGTATTACCTAATATATAAAGTTGTTCGCAACTTATCAAACATTATTTTTCTCCCCGTACTACTAGTGTCACTTAACAATAGGTGTGAGGAAGGAATTGGATTGATCAATATCCATGAACAGGGCAAAAAGAGGTGGATAAAATTTATACATAACAAAAAAATAAAAAATTGTATTGTGGAAACAAACCGTTCTTCACCATTGTCCAACAAACATAGCACAAGATACACACAATTTATTCAAATCGAAAATGAAAATATACATTATGAATTCGCTTATGCAAACAAACAAGGTCCAGAGTAAATTAAACACGCAAAAATATTTCTGAGAATAAACTTTACAGTAATAAAAGCAATGGCAGGCACTGTGGATAGCCTCTCGAACCTTCTTCAACCCACGAGGCAAATGGAACAACATTACAGATGGACCTGAAAGACCAACAAACATTATCATACAGTGAGAGGTATGTCTTCGACTCTAAGTTATTATGCATACATATATTTTCGATTATTTAACTTGATGCAGCTAGCATTTTGCTATTACAGGTTGGAATATAAGATGTAACCGAGAACCTGTTGCTAGGGGATACATCAGCTAGTGTTGGTACACATATAAACGCTTTGTTCGGGTAAGGTATTGATTCTAGTCTATTTGTTGTTAGCTTAGAAGCATGTTTGCAAGGGCGGAGCTATCCATGGACTTTGGTAGTCTCAAGTCCACCCGAAAAAAAAAAATAAGTAGCCTCATATGCATAATAAGTTGTTGATTTATAGCATGGTCCAGTGGTTATAGTTAGATTGTTTATAATGCAAGGTCATGTGTTTGACTTAGGGTGCGGTGTATATTTTGATATTTAACCCTAATATTTCTGAATCTTAGCTATAATTTAAAGTTTCAGTCACTAAGACGATGTATCTGCCATTGGTTAAAGTTGTATGATATGCAAATAATCTGGATTAACTGGTAGATATGTATCTGCCATTCGACATGCAAGAAGACGATGAATTATTCACATTCAATATCCCATATAAACATCAAAATGGTTCGAAAAGAAAATCCACTTCAAATATATCAAGATTCAACACTAATACGTACATGATTTCTTTGTCATCCAAAATTCATGACGTTAATGAATTAGACCGATTGCGTATAAATGAACATATAGACAGGGTTTAGGTAGGAGCTGAGTATATATGCATGCATAATGAAAACAAACAGTTGTTCACCGTTATTCCAAAACATATATAGCATAAGATATATACTCCTTGCATCTCGGAACAAAGGGCGTTATTAATTCTTTTTTAGTAATAATATTTAACTTTAACTCGAATTTACTTCTAAATTATAATTTTAAATTGTTCAATTCAATAATATGATATAAATCGTAAATTAAATTGTACAAACAAACAAAGTTGAGAGTAATAAACAGGCAAAATAAATTTAGTAGTCTTGAGATTTATAGGCAGTGGGAATATCGATCATACCTCTCCAACGATCGTAGTATGACGAAAAATGCAGACACCAATGAATTACTGCAAGTCGCTAAATGCGCCTGGAAAATGAAGATAGCTATATTACTTCTTACGTCCAAAACAAGGTTACAAAATGGAGATAATTATTTATCACTTCTAAGTCTATTACTATATTATAATATAAATAATATATAAAACTACTAGAAATGATACACAGCGCTAAACACGGTGCCTATAGATTTTATAAAATTAATTGAATTTAGGTCACGTACGAACTCGTATATTATGTTTCATGAGATATAAGTGTCTTGAATGGATAAATGCAAAAAATTCTACATATATATTTGTCTACACAAGTTAATTTAGAAAGTAGCAGAATTATGAATATTACATATTCAAAAGTGAAAATGCCTCTTCAGTTTATTTGTTGGATAAGTTGGCTTAGACCAACTTAAAATAATTAATTTGTACGTAAATATGTAGACTTTTTACTATTTTTTATAGAGTGTGAGGTGAATCCATCATTTAGTAGTTTAAGGAATTATGCGAGATAGTATAATCACAAATATATAACTATTCACCATGTAGTAATATTTTAAAAAGAATGACGAAATACAAATACTTATGTGCAAAAATGAAATACATATACATAGAATGACTTGAGTCTTGTTAACGGGTACAATACACACCCAAAACTTAAATGTATAAAACTATCCAAAAATCATTTATATCATCTAAACAGCTCTAGCTTGGTTTCTTTGTCTGAATCCAATCAACAACCACAACGTCCACCTAGACCGATAAGATCACCATATTCTAAAAAGTGTTTTCAATTTCTTTAGAAAAAATATTTTGGACTGCACCTGTAAAAACTCTGAAGGAGTGTTGCGTGTGGTGTGAGGTTGTGAGCAGAGGAAATTTGAAATAACATTTTTTAGTAGTCAGTTGTTGCTAGAGAATAGTGAAGAAGTGCTAAATAAAGTGCAATAGTGAACGCACTTTAACGAGTGAAATGACACTTTATCATAATAATTGAAAACATATTATATTGGTGTAAAATAGAGAAGTGTTAAATAAATTGTAAAAGTGAAACGACACTTTTACAGGTGTAATGACACTTTAACAGGACAATAAGAAACTTATTATACTATTTAATATAAATATACAAAAATTTGTGAAAGTCTATGTTTTTACGAGAGTCCTACAATATCGTATATTAACTGTGCGGTTTTGTGTGAAAATTGTATATTTTTATATATTTATAAATTATATATTGTTATAAACTAATTGTGCAGCTGATTTTTTTTGTGTAAAGACTCTTAGAATTTTATGAATTCTCAAGAAAGGTTCTCATATAAAATATTTTTATCTATTATAAAATAGTAAGTTTTGGTACCAGGTGAATGAATCATTTTGACCTTAATTATTTTAAAGGGTACAAAATCCTCCCTCAAAATGTCTTGTTTTTCAAAATACTTCATTTTTTTAACTGTCTCCCTGAATCGAGTTTTGACTTTTATTGCCGTTAAATGTCAACTAACAGAGCTCGGTCAACGAAGTCAACCATTAAAGGTCAACATGCAACTATTTTTTAAATTTATGACGTCTTTTTTTTATGTCATAAATTAAATTATTTTCTGAAAATTTATTTCATCTAATAATTGGGGTGCAAAAGTAAGACTCGTAAAATTGATTTTTCACTTTTACCATCCAAATCATACTCCCTAAACTTTAATAAATCACAAAATAGCCTCACCATCTTCCACCACCTCCCGCCACCATTACCAACACCTTCAACGTTTCATTCTCCGAAAAACTCCGACGAAATCACAAAACTCCAAACTCCTACGGAAAACTCCGTCAGAGTTCGATATATTTATTATTTAAAGCTTCGACTGAGATGTTATACAGCTCTAGATTGGTGCTTTAACAGCTCCGATCGGGAAATGAGAAAAATGGTGTAAAATACAGCTCCGATCGGGAGTTGTATAACATAATACAACTCCATATCGGAGCTTTAACAACTCCGACGGATCCATCTCCAGATCGGAGTTATATTTGGTGTGGTGGTAGAAATTGGTAGTTTAATGTGGAAGATGGTGGTGGACAAGGTTGAGGAAAAAAATTGGGTAGTAATTTTTAAGAATTTTAATTTTATGGACTAATTTACAATAACTAATTTTTTTTAGAAAAAGAAAATTATTTTTGAAATTTTTCTAATTTCTTTTTTCCAAAAATTAAAAAAGTTGACTTCTCGATAGTTGACTATCGTTGACTCCATTGACGAACAGAGTCAACTAACAGCAAAGAGCTATAGAAAAAGTGGGAGTTTATATATCGGAGAGGTTTTTTCAATTTTAAAACATACACTCTTTCACCGGGGTTTATTGTGTAATACTCCATTAGTTATTGTCCCATTTTGACTTTTAATTAATGTGCGTCTAAAGTTTTAATGTCCAATTTTGAAAAACACATAAAACAGTTTGTACTATGAATATTCTAATTGTGCACATTGGTCCTTTACGGAAAAAGCTTATTTATTACTATATTTACACGTATCTCTTTATGTGAATGTTATATTAATCTACAAGACTTTTCACAAAGTTTAGTTTAATTACTTCGAAACAAATACTCCCACCGTCCCAACTTCATATTTCTTTATTCTATTTTTGTCCATCTCAACTTCATCTTCTCATTCCTTAAATAAAAAATCTTTCTCCTATTTTATATACTATCTATCTTACATTATTTACTTTTCCCCTACTTTGTTACAATTTCTCCTACTTTATTCACTCTTTTTCCTATTTTATCACATTATCTCCTACTTTATTCGCTTTTTTCTTAAAACTTGTGTCCGGGAACACGGAAATTTCAAGTCGAGACAGAGGGAGTTCATTTTACTCTTGCTACCGACATAACGTGGTGTTTTTCCACTAGTCTATTACTAATTTTTACCTTACAACATATTATATAATCTAATTTTATTAAAAATTATACTGTGATTAATAGTTCTTCGATAATTTAAATTATTAATTTGTAGTGCATTTTTCGACAATAACAATAAGTTGAAAACCCGCATACGAGTATTGCATGGTGATTTTCCACTCGGACGATTTACATCTGACCACCTTTTTAGATGGTCCATAAACGTTTGGGTCTCTATCGTTTAATAATTTACGTTGTAGGACAAACTTTGAACTGAAACAAATAAATATTTACAACGAAGTCTAAAAGTCAAACTTTATGAAGGAGAGGTGAAATATTCAATAATTTTCCCTTTTCTTGAATTACTTATTTTTCTGTATCATTTTTTATCATTTATGAAAATTACAAAAAGCCCACCATCTTCTCAAACATAAGGGTTTTGAGTTTCCAAAAACCTCAAACAAATATCTAAAGTTTCAATGCATGTCAAACACCTCAAATCATTCAAAAATAGCTCAATCCATGTTAAAATCAGCTTCGATAGAGTTGGAAAAGCATAAAGCAACTTCCATCAACAATTCCGACATACCATACATTTTTCATTAAAAAAACGTGTAAAATTAAATTGTTTCATTATTAATGGGATGGATGGAGTAGTAAAATGTTAAAAAAGCAAGTTAGATGGAGATTGGAGGAGACAAATCATAAAATAGGCTATTAAATGGAAATGATAACGATAATATAATATGTTAATTACCGTAAACGCGAATTCGAAGTTGAAGGTCATAATTGCCCGAAACATATTGCTCTTTCCATATTCTTTTTGCCGACTCAGCAACTGACTCACTGCATTTAAGTAATTCGATCACTTCCAGCGTCGAAATATCTCCAATACATGATGGGATCTCCTCGAATTTGACGCCACCTTTAATTCGTAGGCAGTTTAATACTGGAAAGTGGTTCTCTTCCTCAGTATTCCATTTCGACAAATTCTCTATGCCCAATTCCAGGAAATGCAGTGACCGAAACCCACCTTCATAGGTTTTCCACTCCTCTTTACTATCTTTCCAGCTGCAATATTGTGTTTTAAGCACTTTAAGATTCGGCAATTCACCAATTACCTTCATCAACTTTTCATCTATATCATTGACCCCCACAAGAGTCAACTTTGCTATTGAGGATGGAAACCCGTTGATTGTCGAGAACATCAGAATAGATTGTATCTTCAAGGTTTCAAGGTGATAGAGACTGGACAGATCAATATCTTCATCATATGTATAGCGTAAATCCAATCCTAACTCTTTAATGTTTGGAATTCTTTCTATCAAATTTGCCACAGAATTAGATGTCTCATTTTCTTTTACGCCAACGACAGAAAGCTTTTACGCCAACCACAGAAAGCGTCTCTAGTTTTTCCATAGTAGAATTCAATTCAATCCCCCCAAATATATTTGAAAGCCAACTATCAGTAGTACTCTTGACATGTTTGAGTTTTTCCAATTTCCATATCTCATCAGGTATTGATATAGATGCAAGTATGTCTTCAACCCAAAAGATTAATGTTTCCAGATTCCATAATCTGGAAACATCTGAAGCTAGTTTGCTGCAATAGAGAGATAAATATCGGATGTTGACAAGTTGAAGAAGTTTCTCTTCTGGGAATTCCCCCAAATGAATTGCAGATGCATCTAGAACTCGAACAAATTTTGATGTGTTGTGCAACTTAGATACAACACCATACTTCTCCTTTTCCTTGTCAAGAATCACCCGGCGCAAACTTTGAGCTTCTATATCTCTGTCAAGAGCTTTCATAACA
>JAYMSP010004087.1:0-17397 GCA_036897095.1 Plantago elongata
CCAATAGCACCACTTTTTAAGTTCACAAAACCTCTACAACGGATTCAATAGGTCAAAAAGGGTAAAGTACGGTCATAAGGGCAAAACGATAATTTATGGAGCTAGAAAAATAGGTTTAAAAAGGTTGGAAGAGCATAATAATGATTTGGCAATGTTGAGGGGAAATATGGTAATTTTTTGGGCACAAACGGGACTGGAAATAAAAAGGATAAAAAGATTACAAAATCTGGAATCAGCAAGTGTCGAACTGTGGCACTTGAATCATCCAAAGTCAACTCACACCAAATCCTCCAATAGCACCATTTTTTAAGTTCACAAAACCTCTACAACGGATTCAATAGGTCAAAAAGGGTAAAGTACGGTCATAAGGGCAAAACGATAATTTATGGAGCTAGAAAAATAGGTTTAAAAAGGTTGGAAGGGCATAATTATGATTTGGCAATGTTGAGGGGCAATATGGTAATTTTTTGGGCACAAACGGTACTGGAAATA
The DNA here is from genome assembly GCA_036897095.1 of Plantago elongata. Lineage (NCBI taxonomy): Eukaryota > Viridiplantae > Streptophyta > Magnoliopsida > Lamiales > Plantaginaceae > Plantago > Plantago elongata. The sequence goes on from JAYMSP010004087.1 coordinate 493, forward strand.
GAAAGGATAAAAAGATTACAAAATTTGGAACCAACAAGTGTCGAACTGTGACCTTCAGGTCTACTGCAAAACAACAGACCAACTGAACTAGCGACGACTTTGTTATCCAATACACAGACATCAAACTAAGTCTGATGGAAGCTTCTGCAGATTATGCGTGAATTCAGGGGTAAAATAAGCAACTCACGAATTGGGGTTAAACTCACAATAGGGAAAGTTGGCAAATTACACAAGAGGTACCTTGCAACATCAAATTCTCCAAAGTAAGGGATATAACTTTCGGAAAACCTCAAACCGGTCCCTGTTAAATACAAAAACTTCCAACTTCAATCAAAGCCGATCAAAACAGCTCGAGATTACCACCAATCAACTCCATAACCAGCCCTTTAATAAAAACGATCACAAACAGGTTCAAACAACACAAGTCAATCCACTAATTTCCGCAAATCGGTTACCCAATTTCTTGTTTATGTTTCTAGCATCCATAACCCATTATAATCGTTCAATTGCGGTCCGAAATTCGGTACGGCTGGGAGGTGGGTGTGAGGAAGAAGAAGAGCACGAGAAGCAAGAAAAGGAACGGCTTAATAAATAAGAAGAAAGAATCAACCAACATATCCAATAAATAAATCTAATGGGCTTTAGCAATTGGGTCGTTTTAATCCCTACAGCAATCCTCCTAACCCAATTAAGTTCTCGACTCCATAAAATATTAATTTAGGAAAACTCGTCTATAACTCGCGTCCAAACAATTTCTCTTCTCCAAATTAAAATTCAAATGGACATCCAAAAATAAAAAAAATCGAATTTTTACAACAACAATAATAGGTCTGATAAACTATAACAACGGTACTTAAAACTATAACAGGCTGGAATATTAATTCAAGGTAAAACCATTACAACGATACTTAAAACTATACTACTGACTCTTAAAACCATAACAAAGCACGAGATGCAAAATTCAATTTTCATGTACGAATTTCAGATTTGTAAACAGAATTGGAAACATGAGATAGTTAAGTCAACGAAAAACGACAAATACAAGGTCATAATTCACTTTCGATTGAGATTGTAACGGAAAAAGCAAGATGAATTTGTTGATTTGAAGATTTTAGAACTTTGATTTGAAAATCAGGTGGAAATATGGCAAGATCCAAAACAATTCCGTCGAAACTAGAGAGATAGGGATAATTTCCGACTGTGGTTTCCGGCAGAGAGAGAGGACAGCACTGGATCCGCGGCGATTTCTAGCGGAGGGAGGAGGGAAGAAGGGAGAGGGAGGGAGGAAGGAAGGTAGAGGGGTTTGAATGTTTATTCTAGATTTTTTTTAGAGAGAGAAAGATTGTTAGTTTTGTGGATTTTGTGAGAAAGTTTATTTTTATTTAGGTATTTATACAAAAGCTAATAACATATTGTAATGTTTCTGACCAGTGCTTTATTGTAGAACCGAATTTCCTTTAGATTAGGAAAATCTTCTATTTTCCTATATTTACTCATATTTTAATACGTGAATCATATATTGGATCTATCATGAAACAAAGTAGTTTTTAAAGAAATTCATTTGCCGATCTTGTGTTGATGCGACTCGGCAAAAACACAATTGTTATTTGATAGAATGTTTTATGAAATCCACATAACATTTATCACATTTATAATATCATTCAAATACTCTAAAAGAATCAATGAGGCCTAGCTCGTTCGATTAAATTGAGGTGTCATGATCTCAGAGATTATGGGTTCAATTTTCGTTAAAGCAAGTTTATGTTCTAGTGTATGCTAGCATTGTAATAGACTTAGTTGATGAATGACGAGACTATGTATTGATTAATTTGCAAATACTTTGAGTAGATTTGATGTAATATGACTGATTGATTGTAATAGCACGATTGTAATAGTGATTTTCTCAAAAAAAAAATACTCTTAAATAATTTATGGATACGGGAATATGGCCTCGCAGATCCAAACATTAGATCCGAGCTAAAGGCCATCCATGGTCAAAGACAGACCATGACATACAAAGAATACCGTGATAAGGACATCCAGACCAAAGTGTTACATTAGATCTGAGCTAAAGGCCATCCATGGTCAAAGACAAACCATGACATACAAAGAATACCGTGATAAGGACATCCGGACTAAAGTGTTACATCTGAAAGGAGGCAGGTTCCGGACCCCAAACATATGTAACTCTATATCTGAACCAACAGAGAACCAAGTGTGGCAGACCATAGCACGTCAGTAGGGAAGGGTACAATCAGTTCCAGGCGTCTAAACCCATAACGCTGCCCTCGGATATCCTCCTGGACGAGGAAGCGAGGTTGTCCTCCAAGAGCATGCAGAATGACTAATCTAACCTTGAAGTCCAAATGGTAAATGGTTATGGCAATACTATGGTCCATGGGCTTAATTAAGCCTTGTTGGCTTAATCTTAGCCCTACACTAGGCACAATCCAAAGGGCTCACCTCTACATGGGAATTAATCTCTATAAATTTGGCAAACTTCCCAAGGTAAATGGACAAGTTCAGTTGATCCACACATTTAACTATAAGCTTTAGACCTTCATTTATATAGAGTAGAATCATAATCACTCTCGATTAAAGTCTCTCATCCGGCTTGATCCAAGGCAAGTTAGATCTAAAACTTATAACCCCCCCCCCCCCCCCCCCCCCACTAATCACTTGTGCAGGGTTATATCCTAGGTGATCGAGCCCGAGTTTGAGTGGACTTAGATAGTTTTTGTTATACCAGAGGGTTGGGGCTTTTACCACAACATAATTAATATATGAAATGTTGATTCGAGAGGTCGATCTCTCGAAAATAACGATTCATTTGGTTGTTAAATACTATTTTTGTATCTATCCTAAATGTAGTAAATTAAAAAGTTAATTAATTTGTATATTTAAAATAATTAATGAAAGAAAATAATAAATAAATTAGTGTGAAGCAAATGTAACGTAAATAACTACCTTCTAATTGATAATTACAAGCATTTGAGTATCAACTTTACTTTGAAACCTCATTCGAAGTAAAGTCTTCATCCGCAGTGGAGCGATGCCTTATATACTGCCATGCAGTCCTCCGGAGGATTGTAGAAAGCATGCATGCGATCCGAGACAATTAACTCTGGAGATTCAGGAATCTCATAACGAGCCCAGATATCTTTCAGCCTTTCCTCGGTTCATTCACTTGCCCGAGCCGGGTCTCATTCAGGTTCAGCTCCACGGTAATGTCCGAATGGACAACATCCGCCTTGCTCCTCGGGTACTAAATCTCGTAGACCCGGCTGCTAGAAGTTCCCACAGTGTCTTCTTCTTCTTCTTCTTCTTCTTCTTCTTCTCCCCCGCCCTCTTCCTCCTTAGCAGTACCAGCTTCTTCCTCTTCTCCATTCGGAACAACAGTTTGAGTTACCCCAGCATCCGGAGATTCTAACTCATCGACATCTATTACCTCGATGGTTCGGAGAGGGGTAACTACTCGAACTCTATATTCAGTACCGACTTCAAAAATGGCTACAGCCTGAGCCTCATCAGTTGTATCTTCCACCATCTCGAACAAAGGTTCCTGGGGATCCGGGATAAATGACAATTGGTAAGGACGAATGCGTGTATTATAACCCAGATTACGACACACAAGACCGACCTCAGGAGGGAGTTCACAACTATCAGATCACGAGGCATTGCCAACCTCTCGGGTAGTAGCTTGGTGAGTTGTTAGGGCATGCGAAGCAGAAGCAGTTGATTGATTTTGACTATCCGGATCCAAGGAACCAGGTACGACAAGACGAAATGAGGGGCTACTTACCTCAAGATCAGTCTCGATCTCTATCCGATTGGACTCATGGTATTTTTCCTCGGCTGCATCTCCTGCCTCCGCATCGACTCGCTCTTCCGAATTAACAGAATAAGAGTTTGTATCCAGGCTGGACCTGGATCAGATCCGTAACCGCGACCTTCGCGGACATTTTGGCTATCAATATTGGACATCCTAAGGAAGGAAGGAAAGAATAAGTCCAAAAGGTCCAAGTTAACCTAGGCAAGCATTATACGAAGAATTGGCCCAAGGCATTTCTATTCAAACCCTAGTCTCGAATTTCTTAGCCCTAACTTAAGTACGGAGTTAGCGGGCGCAGTCAGTTCTATATGAAATCGACTATGTGTGTTCAGATATCTCGTTTACTTCCGAATAAGCAACAGTTGCGATATAGACGATACAAGAAGAACATACGAATAGCAGTATAAATCAGACTAAGTAAGGACATTCTGAATTGAAAGACGGGAAGCTTCGGATACTTACTTGATTTCACTTGAAGATTGGATCGAAGGAAGCTTTTGCTTCGGGTGTATCAACTGATTTGTTGTGGATGCTTTGTTGTGCAAAAATCCACTCTCTAAAATAACGATACAAATGACGTTGACGGCACCCCTATATATAGAGGGGGATAATTTAGGAAATCCAACCGTTGGGAAAATTGTGTCCACGATCTAACCACCCATTACATTTGATCCAACGGTTGAGATCATTTGGGAAGTTGAAAAGACATAGTCAGACATTAATGCACTTGACGACGTTTGGTATTCCTCCGGATGTTAAATTCCTTTGGACGACGACAAGGTCGGATATCTTGAACTAGCTATTCGACATCGATTGAATTTGACGAATCATTGATATACTTGTTCACTTCGGAATATACTCTACCTGATTACCTCGGATCTTAGGGGTTCTTAGGAACTCTAAATTATTTAGGCTGATCAATTCATTTCCCAAGTGCAACATACGGGAGATCAGTGGGTTAGACGAGACATATAGTATGCCCAAAGTATAGGCAAAATTTGATATATGTGAGCTTGTTACACATATCTGAAGCACCATCCAAGTGGATAGTGGAGCAAAACAAGACTCCTAATTACATTAGCCAAGAGAAAATTTTGTCCGAAGTAGCACAAGATGGATAAATTACATATTCCACGAGGCATACCCCGTCTTCACCACGGATCATTTGAGCTCAATTCTTGGGTCTCCACACTGGAACTCGAACCTACATCCAACCCCATCCGAGCCCTCACCTTCTTCCGAGCCGCCAGGGCGCTCTTCTTACGGGCTTTAGCCTGCTTGCGCTCAACCCTTCGGCCGATCTCCTTCAGTTCCCACATGGCTTGTTTAGGGCACAGTAGCTCACGTAGAACCAGATCTAGGATCACCGGATCCGTTGAAGTCCCCTCACCCGGATACAGGGGAGAATGCCAAATCATGGAGTCACATTAATTAAGTCCTTAAAGATCGAACAACGCTTCACTTCGGTTGGGTACCCTTGAGTCTACCAACCAAACCATTGTGAATATCCTAGAGAAAAGACTCAAAACCTTCCAAAGAAGTTGGGTTGAATATCTGGATGGTGTACTCTGGGCACATCGGACCACTCCGAGGACTGCGACTCAAGAAACCCCCCTCTCCTTGGTATATGGTTCCGAGGCAGTCATTCCCTCGGAAGTCATTGTAGAGACTCAAAGTATCCGACAAGTATCAACACGAGGAGAATGCAGTAGCTCGGGTATATGAGCTCGAACTCTTGGAGGATAAGAGAAGTTCCTCTTTAGCCCACATCCTTAGGTATCAAAGTTCCATCGCTCGAGCCTACACCAAGAATGTGTGCAATAAGGATATCCAGATCGGAGACTTGGTCTCGAGGAGAGCTGATATCCTTAGCCACGTTGGAAAACTCAAATCCAATTGGGAAGGCCCGTACAAATCATTGGGGTAAGAAGCAATGGAAGCTTCGAGGTGGAGGACCTCAAAGGTAGAGTGCTCAGGAGAACCTGGAACGCAAGAAATTTGCAGAAGTTTTATGCTTACGATGTTATTCTTCATTTCTATTTTGTTCGGAGTTATTCCTTAGGTCATTTTGACCCGCCGCTTGTAATTGTGTTTCCGTCAAATCAATACAACGGCTATCTTTCTCAGAGATTGATTCATTTACAACCGAATACATTTGCCTCGAATAAGAGAGTTTCAGGTATGATATAGTCCGAACTAAGAAATGATTGTAAAATCAGACGCACCTCATAAACGTTCGAATATATCATACAAACATCCGAATCGAAAAGACTTGAAGAAGCTAAAACAAAAATCATACATTGCGGAAAAAGTGTAAAATTGAAACATCCGAATAGACTACACAGCGTCTATTTCGAGCAAATAAGACTTGCAAATATTCAACAATCATTCATCAATGAAGTAAAAACAAAGTCGAGGCCTCATCACCAGCAAACATTATCCGAAGGAAAGCAGTTGTTAAAAATTATTCGACATAAAATAAAAGGTGCAAGGAAAAATAAATTGTCTTAAGGTCCGAAGACTGTACAGAGTTCGCGGAGCATACTCCGCCTTCATAGTTTCCATTCTTTGGCATGAGAACTTCCTTCTCCGGTAGTCTCCTTCTCGGCTTCGTGCCTCTTCTTCATCCTCTCGAAGTACTCCGGAGCCATGGCCATCAGATCCAACCCCGGTTGTTTGTGTACAGGAGCCGGAAGTGCCAACCAATCCCGTTATGATTGGGATAGGTCTCGAGGGGAACCAGGAGGTACTGCAGCAGGACATCGGGCACAAACTTTGAAAGAAAGGGACCCTCGTGGTTAAACTTCAGTTCAGGGGACAACCGGCTCCACGAACTCATCCTTCATCAATTCAGCATCATTGATGAGTTCTCCAGTGTAGCGGGTACCATCTGGGTTGTTGTAAGCACTGTGAGTGCCCTCAGTCTTCGAATTAAAGTCCTCCGGAAGCTTTCCGTTCGCCTGAAGTTGTCCAATAGCAGTCTGAAATCCTTCTGCCCGGGCATCACCAGCCGAGGTCAGCAGAAAGAATTTGCAGGAGAGCAAGGACAGGAAGTACGATGTTTCTTCCAAAGCCCCTGCATCCACAACGGCAAATTCTTGGCATGGGTACGTTTAAAGGAAAAGGTATCTCGATAGAAAGCCTTTGGGAACACCCATTTTTCCCTACCGGATTCGGGCTCACCCTCCTTCAAGGCCGGACGTAGAAGAAATACTTCCGCCACCATTCAACACCCAGTGATGAGATCGGACGTTCGAGAAGTGTCTCTCAGAATCAAATACTCTGTTTCTCATAATTACAGTCCGAAGTCGTCTACTTTAGATTGTAAGATAAAGAGGGGGGGGGGGGGGAGATACTCTCAAAAGAACTTCAAGAACCATCGGACCCGGATTTCTTTTTCTCATGGAATGAATTGAACGAGAAACTTCTCCTTTTATAGTTCCCAACTACCTTCTACTAAGATACTTGAAAACTAAGGGGACATATGTTGATACGAGATTATGTCAAATCCGTTATATGGATGTTTCACGAATAGATCCTAAGACATCACGGTATTATAAGAACAAGGCGTCGCAAATCCGAACATTAGATCCGAGCTAAAGGCCATCCATGGTCAAAGACAGACCATGACATACAAAGAATACCGTGATAAGGACATCCGGACCAAAGTGTTACATCCGAAAGGAGGTGGGTCCGGGCCCCAAACATATGTAACTATATATCTGAACCAACAGAGAACTAAGTGTGGCAGACGATAGCATGTCAGTAGGGAAGGGCACAATCAGTTCCGGGCGTCTAGACCCGTAACGCTGTCCTCGAATATCCTCCTGGACGAGGAAGCGAGGTTGTCCTCCAAGACCCTACAGAATGACTAATCTAACCTTGAAGACCAAATGGTAGATGAATTATGACTATACTATGGTCCATGGGCTTAATTAAGCCTTGTTGTCTTAATTTTAGCCCTACACTTGGCACAATCCAAATGGCTCACCTCTACATGGAAATTAATCTCTATAAATTAGAGCACACTTCCCAAAGTAAATGGACAAGTTCACTTGATCTTCACATACTACTATAAGCTTTAGACCTTCATTTATACAGAGTAGACTCATAATCACTCTCGAGTAAAGTCTCCCATCCGGCTTGATCCAAGACAAGCCGGATATAAAAGTTCTAAACCCCACTCTAATCACTTGTGCAGGGTTATATCCTAAGCGATCGAGCCCGAGTTTGAAGTCTATCTTTGGTGGAGGATCATAAGCTAGTTGACTTAGATAGTTTTTGTTATATCTGAGGGTTGGGACTTTTACCTCAACATAATTATTATATGAAATGTTGATTCGAGAGGTTGATCTCTCGAAAATAATGATTCATTTGGTTGTTAAATACTATGGTTGTATCTATCCTAAATGTAGTAAATTAAAAAGTTAATTAATTTGTATATTTAAAATAATTAATGAAAGAAAATAATGATTAAATTAGTGTGAAGCAAATGTAACGTAAATAACTACCTTCTAATTGATAATTACAAACATTTGAGTTTCAACTTTACTTTGAAAACTCATTCATATAAAAATTTACACTTAGTCATGGATATGGTTGAAGAGCATGCGGGTTACATATAAGAAATCATGACTCAATCGGTAAAGATACTCCACACAAACCATCGTCTAACTCAGCATCAATTACAGGCAGATAAACAACTTATATACACAAACGAATCTCCTAGACTATTGCAAAGGATAATTTGGATCATTGTAATCACAAATAAATTATGCATCTTTGAAAGTTCATTGTTTTGTAATAATGTTACATCAATAGTCAACTTAGCAATACAACTTCTACTGTGCGGGACAATATTGCATATTGCCTTCTTCACTAATATAGTTCGTTAAATTTGATATTTTGTATCAACAGGTTGAAGAGTTAAGAGATTCTAGAGAATTCTTGAATAGATTGTTCTATTTATATAAATTATCTGGAGAAAATATCTCAATAAAATTTTTGAGATGAGGATAAACGTGAAAAGAAGATATGTAATTGATTATTGAGATTGTATTATCTTCAACTAAAAGTCACTTCAGTTTAGTTCAGTTCAGTTCAGTCCAGTCCAGTACAGTACAGTATAGTTCAGTTTAGTTCAGTTCAGTCAAGTTCAGTTCAGTTCAGTGCAGCTCGGCTTAGTTATAATATATACCTTACTCCAGTCCAGTTCAGTTCGGCTCAGTCCAATTCAGTTCAATAAACCTCAGTTGAAAAGAACACAACCTGACTTGCCATGTACTCCCTCCGTCCCAAGTTAAAAGTTCCGTGAGTCCGGACACAAGTTTTAAGAAATAAGTGATAAAGTAGGAAAGAATGTAATAAAGTATTAATGTGATTGAATAAAGTAGGAGAAATAGTGAATAAAATATGAGAAATAATGTATAAAGTAAAAGAGAGATTTTCTATTTAAAGAAATTGAACTTTAAATTTGAGACAATTCAAATTGAAATATGAAACTTCTAACTCGGAACGGAGGGAGTATAAAATATTCATATTTAAAAGTGATTGAAGATTCACGTTCTTATATTAACGTTTGACATAACATGCCATGCCGTGTGAAAGCAAAGAGAAGATAATTATGGAAAGCAAATCAAGAAGATTCTGGAAACTTGAAAGAAAGAGAGAAGGCTTACTTAGCTCGAAGTTGTAAAGAAATGAAAGATCAAAATGACTATGGAAAAGGAAGATATCGAAGATATGATAAGCATGCAAAGAAATCAAGATCTGACCTTGGTTGAGTCAAATATATGCTCCACAATCAAGTTTATTCTCTATAAGTTACTAAGTTTGTTGTTTTGTGCAGTGTGGAGACGTCTATATATCTTAGTTCAATATTTATTGTTGAGATTAGTATTGCGTGCTTAGCTTAATTGTGTTTAGTGAATTATGATTTGCATAGTCTTTGTTTAGCGGATGCTGAAAATTCATTACATGTTAGGCTCTCATTTGCCATGCGAAAATTGATCTTCAAGTCCCTGTGTAGTGTGTAATGAAAATAAATTACTACTACGTGTTCATGCTTCTGATGAATCTGTATTGCACCATCTTTTTAAATGCTTGTGATTTGTGTGTATGCCAACCCTTATTTGGGATGTGTAACCTCTACCTAATAAACTCATTTTGCAACACAAACTCTATTGTTTACAATTTGCAGTGGATCTTTTATGTTCTAAGTGCAGCATTATCTGCAGTGTTCGATCTATTTGTTGCTCTATGCTAGATTATAAGGGTAATAGAAATAAGTTGGTCTATGAATGCATGTAAAGGAATGGACGCAATGGAGAGTGAAGACTTCAATTCATCCATAATTATAATTGACATATATAGTGCGAAATGCACAGTCAATCTTTTCCAGATCACAACCAACCAGAGTAGATTAAAGTATAACTAATACTCTCTCCGTCCCGTTTATAATGAAACAATTTAATTTTTCACGTTTTTAAAGAAAAATATGTTGTATGTAGTTAAGAATGAGTATGAGATAGTAAAGTACATGGACCCAGTAATGTGTGGTTAAAAATGAATTGTATTGTGGGAATGTCGAAAATGAAAAATTATTTTAATTTTAACGGAACGAAGAGGGTAATGTATATCTGGGATACGTTGCACATGTGTAGCGGGTGATCCAATTTTTAGTCTATTAATATCAACACAATCTCTTAAACATCGGCAAAAACAAACACCAAGCCTCAATAATACAATTACCATGCATCACTACAAAAAACAACAAGCATCATCACAATTTGCAAGTCATATTCACTTTGCAGTTTTATAACCAAGCATCACTAATTAAAAAAATCAAGCATCTATCTTAATTCCTATTCACGTTGAAATTTTATATCTTCCATCAAGACTCACAAGTCATAACCAATAGTCGGAACGATATGGGTTCAATAAAAAGACCAAGCATATACCAACATCACTAGTATCTATACTATTCTAGTCTTGTACAGCGAACTACACATATATTAACATCACTTTACTCTTAAACCACCTTATGACTCCATTAGAGAACGAAACCTGACACCCTGCACCTCCTCATTTCCACTCCAGCTCCATTACATTGTACTACATTAATTATGACTCCCAAGAGAATGAGTAATTTACATGAGATATTATTTTATGCAGCAGATAAATGAGACGAACAAACATTATAATTATAATAAAAAAATTTATAAAATTTACATATAAAAAAATTGATAATATATCTATGCAATTTGATATAAAACGTGCGATCATAAAAAATAAAACATGAATGTTGGAAAGGTTTATTGGCGCACGTGAGTTTTGTCATCTAGTTTGATTTTGCATGAGACATGTTAGGCGAGGCCCAGCGCAGCCCCAATTGCCTTTTTTCTTTTTCGATCTTTTCATTTATTTTTTGTTTGGTCTCGTGTATCTTCCATTGTTGTACTTTTTTCATTTTCTTAAAAAGAAATGTGAGAAACAAGCAAATATAAGTTGGCAAGGACAGTAGTCCATTCATTTCGTCTAGTATAAAGAAGACAAGTCAAGAGTCAGAGTTATAATCCGAAGCCACAGACCTACCAACAAGGGAGAGACATTCAATCACTAATTAGAAGAATGATGTCTCTTGCAGCTCAAAAACTTACACTAGTTATTCTCATATTATTCATCCATAAAAGGAAATTAAGGGAATTTAAAGAACCCAAACATAACAAAAGTTTTAGAAGTTACAACTTACAAACAAACATAATATGTCTTAAGAAACTATGAAAGGCACTCCAAAAAAACCAGTAGTTTTACTTTTCTTCTCTTTTTGTTTTCTTAAGTTACTTATGTTCTTTTTCATTTTTATGTTTTTCGTTAACTTTTTATTTTTTCTGTATTTTAATTTTTCATATAATGTAGAAAAGAATTCAATTTCTATTATTATTGAATATTTTAATATCATAACAATGTATGTATGTAGAAATACAAATAAACTTATACATTACTTATATAATTCAAAATAAAGATTATTATAAGTAAAATTAAAATTACATCAATTAAAATTTCATGTTCAAATCTTAATTATCATAACTGATAATCTCACACATAAGAGAAGTTGAATTATATAAAGTAATGTATGAACTTATTTGTGTGTGATTCTCAGTTATGATAATTAAGATTTGAACATGAAATTTAATTGTTGTAATTTCAATTTTAGTTATTATAATTTTGAATTATAAGTATTGTAATTTTCAATTTGAAGTATTGTATTTTTGTAAGTAATGTAATTTTTATTTTTCAGTAATAATATATTTGACAATAATGTCATTATGTCAAAATTAGTTTACGATATTTAAAATGACTTAAAGAATAAAGTTTAAAAGAAAATGAGAGAAGAAATAAAATGAGAAAAGAACTGTATCACAGTTGATGTAGAGAATTGTAAAGAGTTGTAAATCGTGTTGATTTGTTAAATTTTTTGGACTTAAGTTAGTTGCATTGGTCTAACATGTTGGTGCATGATATGATTTATATGGCCCTCTTTGAAACTTTATATGTGCCGTTCATTCCTTAGATAAGTTTATATAAATATATGCTCAATTAACCACTTGCTACATACATATAACTACCTCATAAAAATAACTCATTTCGTTATGTATTTCTTGTATAGTTCAAGTTTTGTCATGGCTATCTCGCTTGTTTTGATTTTACTCACAAAATTGTTATTTTCATGGTGGATTTTGCCACATTCGGTTTATAGAAAGGTTAAATCAAGTGGTTTATCAGGACCGAAGCCAAATTTTCCATATGGAAACTTGAGTGACATGAAAACGCAGCATAAAATAAATGCAGATTTTGATGCTTCTTCTTTAATCATATCTCATGACATTCACTCCCGAACATTTCCATACTTTTCTCACTGGCAAAACTCATATGGTAAGAATTCCTTATACTTTTATAAAAAATCTTGAAGTTTTAATATAATTTTTACCGTTCAAAATTATATAGGTAAAGTGTTCGTGTACTGGCTTGGGACGGAACCATTTCTATATGTTGCCGATGCGGCATTTTTAAAGCAGATGAGTAGCGGCATAAAAGGTAAAGATTGGGGAAAACCGAATGTTTTCAAACATGATAGATATCCCATGTTCGGGGATGGCCTTATAATGGTGGAAAGCGTTGACTGGGTTCGGCATAGACATGTTCTTACTCCACTTTTCACTCCTTCCAACTTAAAGGTACATTAACCTACAATTTTTCTTCATTTTCTTCAACTAAAAACTCATTCATTTCAATTTCATTCAGTTCATTTCAGTTTAAACAAATCGTACATAACTATAGAACATGTTTTGTATTCAACTAAGGGGATTATTAAACGCATAAACATTTTTACTAAACGCAAGACACATATTTATATATTACAAAAGACCCTTCAAATTATATAAATAAATAATTAATCCCATTTTCCATAAAATATAATAAATTATCACATCTTCATAAATATATGAATGTATATACACTACGATTTCATAACGTAACGAAAATCAATATTATAAAATCACCAGTCGTACTTTACAAATAAATATGAATTTAAGATGTTTATACTGGTATAATTTATATTCATAGTCGTTATTAATTATCTAATTGTTTAGTGTAATTAAATTAACTAACTCAAGTCTGACCAGGACCGTGTCGTGGTCAGATCTAGATCTGGCGAGAATCGCAGATCGGAGTCACCGCCACGATCGGAGCTCTCAATCTCTATAACGGAGTTTTGCACCTCCATGACGAGGTTGTGCAGCTCCGATTGGAGCTGTCAAGCTCCGACCAGATCTGGTCGGAGCAGTAGAGGCGGCGTGTTCTTTGTTCTTTGTGTTTTTCTACTTCGATTATTTTTCAGATAATATGATTGGTTCGAATAAACATATTTAGATGTTTTTTAAATAAAATTATAATTATTAAAAATTATAGAGCTATTTTATTAATTACAATAATTGTGGTGTTGATCGTAATATATAAAAATTGCATCTTGGGCTTAGTATAACATGCATGTCAACTAATTAGTGGTGTCATTGGAACACGTTTTGTATTAATACACGTATATTTGTCCTTGTATAGGCAATGTCAAACGTGATGATTGAGTCGGCAACACGGATGTTGAACAGATGGTCAAATCTCATAAGCTCTGGGCACCCAGAAATCGACGTGGAGAATGAAATCATCGACACATCCGGAGAAATCATAGCCAAGACGTGCTTTGGTGTGAGCTACGAGAACGGAAAAGAAGTTTTGGAAATGTTAAGATCTACGCAAATCGCTCTTTTCAAGTCCAACCCATGCGTTGGTGTGCCCTACGGTAATTTCCTGAACCCTAAAAGAACGTTACATGCCAAGAAACTTGGTAGAGAGGTAGATGGTCTACTACGCTCAATAATCAAGGAGCGACATAAAAAGGCAACAACCGGACAAGACTTCTTAGGTCTAATGCTAGCCGGTAACACAACGAAGAGTGGCCAGGTAAGTGCATTGACCACCACGGAGCTAGTGGATGAGTGCAAGACTTTCTTCTTTGGGGGAATCGAAACGTCAGCTCTTGCACTGATGTGGAGTCTACTCCTACTGGCCATACACCCCGAATGGCAGAAGCAACTAAGGGATGAGATCATTGAGGTGATGGGAGGCCTTGGGAAGTCTATTGATATTACCATGCTTGTTGGACTAAAGAAGGTAATATTATGTATTGCGATTCGAACTAGATCTTCATGCACGTAGAGTTTATGAGATGAGTTTAACTTTATAAGGTATCACTGCAGATGGGATGGGTAATGGATGAAGTATTGAGACTTTACCCATCAGCACCCAATGTGCAAAGGCAAGCGAGACATGATATTGAAGTGGAGAAGCGAGTAATACCGAACGGAACCAACATTTGGATCGATGTAGTTTCAATGCATCATGACCCTGAGATTTGGGGTGAAGATGTTAATGAATTCAAACCAGAAAGATTTAAGGACGATATTTATGGTGGTTGCAATCAAAAGATGGGCTATTTGCCTTTCGGATTTGGAGGAAGAATGTGCATTGGCTTGAATTATACGAAGATGGAGTACAAAATTATTTTGATGTCGATCCTTTCAAAATTCTCCTTCTCCTTATCACCAAACTATAGCCACGCACCCGGCATTATGCTCACACTTAGGCCAATGCAAGGCCTTCCAATCATTTTCGACCCTTTACCAAACTCACTAGCCTAACAACATTGATCCACCACTCAAGTCACCTTCGTCAATTACGTACATTTTTTTTCTTTCATAGCGTTCAAGTGTTTAAAACATAAAGTTTGAAAAACAACTGAATGGATTGTACTTGCAGAATCACTGTTTATAAACTAAGTAGATACAAATAAAGTTTGATCAAATTAAGAAGAGAAATAATGATTACGATTGTAATTCGGAGAAATTTAATACAAAGTTGAACCTATCGTTCTCAACTCTCAAGGAGTTAACTAGGCAGACAACTTGGCTTTGAAAGGATCCTTCATGGGAAGTTCTGCTAAGCAAGCTCTGGGACCTTGCGTGAGTGTTGCTGAAAATTTAAGATACAAGAGTGAGCAACTGGAAAAGAGTGAGATCTTCATAAAATGGAGGCCATGAAGAAGTAAGGACTCTAGTTGCAAGTGAGGAAGAAGTCAATCGGGCTATGGGAGTATCTGGATAAGAGAAGAGTATCAATGTATGTGAGTGAAAAGGTACCGGAAGGAAAGACCATCAATCTGAGCATCGAAAGGGAGAGGTGATATCCGAAATTAGTAATAATCAGGTGGTGACAAACATAATAACCACCAAAGGAAAACTAGAAGGGGAAGAGTTGGATAAAGGAAGCAGTGATACTTAAGCTCTAGTGAATTTCTTCACAAACAGTTCGTCGCGGTCAGCAAAGAGCTATAAGAGGTACGAAGACTGAAAACTTAGGAGCAAGTGTGAACCTACTATCACTCACCAAAGCAAAGGAACTAGGAATAGGTGATCAGTTACAACCGTGTGTGGTCACTGTTCAGTTTGCAGACAACTCAACTAAAAGATGTACTGGAGAAATCGTAGGATTGTCCGTGGAGGTCTGAGGTGTGAGGTCGACTCTGGACTTCTTGATAATGGACATGGAAGGGAAAGGAGTAAAGATCAAAGACATTGATCTGACGACCAACTCATAAATTAGAGGGACAATTACATATGGACCCCCTCCTGTTTGCTCCAATTACGGATTAGTCCCTGTTGTTTTTTTTATTACAGATAAACCCAATTTGGATTCCGGCGTTGACTCCGGCTATTATGTGGATCTAACGTGTTAATTATGTGGCATTATTTCACCTAGGTGGATTAACCAAAAAAAAAGAAAGAAAAACTAAATACAAAAAAAAGAAAAGAGAATATTCAGTATCCCAAAATCAACCACCCCTTCTCCATATACCCCCCGCCAAAACCCTTTCATCTTCCTTATTCTTCTCAACTGTAAACCATACAAGATCAAATCAACTGCAAAATTGACATTGTTATTCACGGTTGAAATTCGAATCGTTGTCGTAATCGATATTATCATCGTTCAATTTCGTGGGCGGGTAGTACGTTTTCGTAGTTGTTCGAAGCAGCCATGTCGAAAGATAAATCTCAAGCTTTTTCTTGTCAGTATTGTTTTGATTTCATGCTAAAAATGTAGTAGATGACTTCAATTTTGATGTAGCTTGTCCATGGTTGCCTTTTTGAGAGGTTTCGAACGTAAAGACCCTTTTTTTTTCCTCAAAAACGTGTTCATCTGTTGTTACTTTCGAAATGATGTACTCTGTTTTCTGCGGTTTTTTTTGTGTTGATCTCGATTTTGTGCGTTGAGTAATTTAGAGAAAATGGCAATTTTCTAATGTATGTGTGGTTGTCGATTTTGTGTTGCAGGTAAGGTTGGCACCTATAACATACTGGTCAAGCACAACAATGACCAGCACATGCTTGAGAATGTGAAAAGCTCCAGGTATAATCACACAAAACTCCTGAATGATGTGATTTCTGTGGCTTTGGATAGTGTGT
>JAYMSP010004088.1:0-17388 GCA_036897095.1 Plantago elongata
ACTGTTCAAAAATTACTGCCTGATCAGCAAGTGTGCTAGTTACCTATCCTATTGCATAATTGCATACGCATACTCATACATGCCTGATTGTTCTCACTGAGTCCTAGTGACTGACACTCACCCTGTTTCCAATATTTTGCTTTTCTATTTTGAGCACAAAGGCGAGCTTGGGGTAGAGTGCCAGACGGACTGACTGGTTTCTGCTGCTGGTGTAGTTTAAATGTGTATTTTGGTTTGTTTTCAGTTTTTAATTATCCTGAACATGCGGTTTGTAATGGATAATGTTTTAATATTTTAAATAAAATGTACTTGTAATATTCGTCGCAATCCTTGACGTCTGGACCAGATCCGAGGCTGTTACATATAGACTTTTTTAGGCATGTAGAAAGTACACCTGATCACATTAATTTGGTCCCCACAGGCCCACATCCATATCACCATATGCATAACATTAATTTGGTCCCCGCATCTAATCATTATGAAATTAGTTAGGTTATGTTCTCTTCTACTGAAAATCAATTCAGTTCAGTTCACATCGGCTTAGTTATAATTTATACCTTACTCCAGTCCAGTTCAGTAAATCTCAGTTGAAGAGAACACAACTTTAATGAATATGAAATAAATTTCAATCATCATGAAACTAGCTTGTATGTTCATGAAACTAGCTTTAATCATCATGAAACTAGCTTTAATCATCATGAAACTAGTTCAATGAATCTGAAAGTCTGAAACTATCATTAATTATCATAAAACTAGCTAAAACATCATGAAACTAGCTAAAACATCTTAAACTAGTTTTAATCATCATTGATATAGCCGTGATCGGTCTACTTTTGTAAAGTGCGAAAAGATATTAAATTCGGTATAATTTTTTATATTTTACTCCCTTTGTTCTTTTAAAAACTTCCTAACTTTCCTTTTTTGGTGTTATGTTAGAAACTTCATAACCCAAAAAAATGAAGTTTTCATCCCACTAACTAATTATTTATAATTTCTCTCACCTACTTCATTATCATTTTATTCACTTTCTCACTTACTTTATCATTCACCTACAACTTTATTAATAATATACCACTTTCAAACTATTAATATTGGATCGGAGGGAGTATTATTTAATAATTATTGAATTACAGAAAATAAAAGGATGAAATTGAATTTGAGGGGTTGTTTGTCAAATAATTGTAATTGGTCAATTTGGCTCGATGAACATTAATTTGGACTAAAATACACTTTAAATACTTCAATTTCAATTCCATTTCAAATACAATTTCACAAAAATCCATTTAAATGTTCATTTAAATTTTATACCAGTCCGCAAGCGAGACAAAAGTAAATGAAGTGGACTTAAATTACGATGAATTGATGATGCATGCTTTTTCTAGCCTCTGACACTTACACACAAGCTAGAAAAGAGAAAAATGTTGAATTATGTATCTAACATTAAGAAATGTGTATGGGCTTTGATGTTAGAAAAAAGGTATGGTGCAAATAAACATCCAAGTTATGTATGTGAGATCAATTAAGCCGAAGAATAACACATAACAAGTGACATAATTCAGATTTCAGAATCACTCAAAACGGGACTGAACACGGAACAAAACAACGCAGTAGACAAATTCAGATTAAACATATTACAAAACAAACATGAATCAGATTTCAGAGATAGATTAGACAACATGTTCTATGTGAAAAATAATTATGAAGACCTTACTTTTGAGTAGGTAGTAATTATCATTGAACAGTTGCTAATTCCACAAGCAGTTATCTTCAAATTTACAACAAATTCAGAGAAATTATTAATATAATTATTGAGTAGTATAACAAGTAAATCAAGCATAGGAGTAGTAGCAAACGGTAAAATAAATAAGTTTATCATTTTTAAGCTCTTGAATAAGTTCAAATTCTCCTTCACAAGTTAAGACACGTCCTTAACGTATCCAATCTTGTGTACAATTCAGCGCTTCAGCAGTTTTTGGATTCAACGAAGCTCTAAACTCATCAATGATACGACCACCTGTTGCGAAAGTTGATTCGGATAGATATGAGGACAACAAAGACATCTCGAGCCAACCTTGCTAAGATGGGATAATCTCTCTTATGATCATTCTCCATTGAAGAATGTTACAATCTATCAACTCATAATCATTTTGGGTGATTATCTCGGCAGCCATATACTTCTCCAATTCAGTTTGTGCTTCAACAACAAATACTTACTTGGATCTTATTATAAAACTATCTATTAGGCTTCACTGCTTTTTTAATAGGTTTTACAACTATATCTAACCCAATGGCAGACGGACCTTTTGAAGTTGAGCGAGAAGACTTGATGCAACAAGGTGTGGTGTCCTTATTCTTGAAAATTTTCTTTCAAAGAATCCATCGATGCATTAGCCAAAGACTCACCTATTGTAATACCAACATATGAACCAAACTTGCTTTTGAGAAGTTAAACTTCTGACAAGGATCAAGCAAGTTAGCAACATAAAAGATCAAATTGGCCTTCGTCATACCAATACCCTAATACTTATCAAACTTAAATTTCATTTTTTCAGCCACCAATTTCAAATACATATTTGTCCCCTCAATCCACTCCTTAAACAAAGAATAGATTGTCACAATTTCATCCAAAAAGATATTTGCATTCACATAGTAAGTACCGAAAAACTCTAATAGTAGCATCATGAAAATTTTCAAGAATTATTTCCATAAAAGCTGCAACATCCCAATTATAATAATTAGGAAACGCCTTTGGCCCATCCTCTTCAAAACCAACACGTATAGAAGCATCTTCCATTTTATATTGCTCAAAAACATCTTTAAAGATATTAACCATTTCCAACATTAAGTAAGATGAGTTCCACCTTGTGACAACATCTAGAGCTAAATACTTTTGCTTACAATTCTTTATTTGACAACATATTCATCAAACTTAATACATCTAGCATGGGAACTCCTAACATACTTTACCAATGACGAACTCGATCAATTAATTCACTATACATAGATAAATCACTTTGCACAATCAAAATAATAATATCGTGGTGCATCTAACATGCATGTGTTTCCCCCAACAACATCAGTTCTCCTATTCACAAACTTTTTCCTCAAATAATTCACAATAACATCGTCAGCAGTTGCATTATCTACTGTTATGTAAAAATCATTATGAATTTTCGATGCATTGAAACATTCCTCAATCAAAAACGCTTAGGACAAGTCACAAAGTTCAAGATTCTTTTTTGAAACTTCCAATCATCATCAACAAATTGGGCAGTTAAAATCATATAAGATAGTTTACAATTAGATGTCCACAAGTCAGTGGTTGAAATTGAGAGGACGGAGCGACTGAGTGACTGACTGCTGGAATTGGGCTGCCAACTGAGCGGAGGGAGCGGCCAGAAGCGGGAAGTCGACTGTGACGAGACGAGAGATCATACGATAGACTCTAGTCTCTGAGTTTTGGAGACAACGATTGTAGTGTAGGGTTTCGTTTTTGCCTTTTGGGTTTTTATTGCCTAGGTTAGGAAAGTTGCTATTTCAGAACACGGTTTTGGGGTAATTTTCTTATTTTATTTTATTTTAATTCCGATTAAAATCAGATTGTCCGAAAATTCAACGGATTTAATCCGTTCCGATCCAAAATCCGAAAATCTCAAACATGTCAATCTAAAATCCGATCCGAACATGACGTTTCAGATCAATTTTTCGGTTCGTATTTTCAGATTTCAAATTTTATGGTCACCCCTATTACATTTGCTGAAGAAGTAATTAATTTACAAACCAACCCTTGTCCCAACTCAAATTCTCAATTTAAGGTCCTTTCAATTTCTGCGAGATTTCAATCAAGTCCCTGTAAATCGGAAAAGTTTTATATCCCGAAATTCTCCGATCCAAGATCCAAGTAATTAAAGGTTTGAGCTACTTCCTAAAATCTATCTGATTCGTGCAAGATTAGGCCTCCAAATCCACCAAATAAACAAGAATTTCGAAACACTATCTTCAAACCAAATAACAAATTAAACCTTATTTTTCTTTAGTACTAGAAACATATCACCCCGATAATCCGTTGTAGTCTAATTACCTGGATTGAAAAGATGTGGCCGGATGGTGGTGGTGCCGCCGCTCGTCAATGGTGGTGCCATTGACGTTGCTTTTTTCTTCCCCATCTTAAAGCATGTCCAAAATCACTTATTTTTATTTGTTAATGTAATTATTATTTTATTTTTATATAAAAATTAATATTCTTAAATTTAAAATTTACATTCTGCATAAAGGGTAACATTGAAAATTAGTTAGTACGACCACTTTTGTGTTGTCGTACATAAAAGGAGTGCCCATACATAGAATTAACGATTAAAATTAAATCTTAACTATAGTACGATCAGTATCTCACCATAAAAATTCCCAACTTAGTTGGGTAAAAATTAGGCCAAGAATAAAATTCACGAATTCAAACATAGCTCTAACAATTCTGTTCGTTCTAAAATAACTAAATTCAACATAAGAAATTTAAGCTGTTACAGAATCAAACATAAGATTTTGTGGGGGAAGTGAGTAATTAAAACGGCCTTGCAAATATTGTAAGTAACGCTTTGCTTCCCGTTTCGTTTGGTGGAGAGTATCTTATTTAGTTAAGTTTGACAGCAGAGGCGCAAGATCCAACAAAACAGTGTACAATATTTCCTCTGTTTTCACGTTCAATATTTCCGCCGGCAACAATTCCACCATATAAACCAACGACTTTACATTTACCATCACTTCTTCTTCTTCTTCTTCTTCCGACATGAATGACCTACTCACGGTTAGTATTTCCAGTATCGTAATCTTCAATTTTCGATCACTTGAAAGTCGTCGTCATGCCCATCTTAAGGGGAGGTTGTTGTTTGTATGATCACTTGTGAGGAGTAGGACGCGGTGGAATCATAAAATCCATCTTTGGGCAAGTAGGAATTATGATCGGCCACCTATTACAATACGGTCGCCATCCCCTTAAAATGTCTTGTTTGCATGAACGTCTCAGGATGTTTTAGAACAGTCTTTATCCTGCAAAAGTTTCTCTTAATGATATGTGTAATTGGGTTTGATCAAATTCCAATTAGAAGTAAAAGTCTGTCAGGGAACTGTATCATGTATGAAGGTAATTACCATAAACAATCTGTTATATGTGGCCTGATATACCTTATATGTCATAGTTGGGCTATGTTCTATTCATCTGAAAAATCATAATTTCTGTTCGGACTATTTAGGTTCAGATTTGCTCACTTGTTTATTATATTACAATTAAATTCAGATCAGTTCAGACTTTAGATTATGTTTAGTTCTCTTTAAACAAAGAGAAGAGGGACTTAGCCATGGTAGCTATAATTAAGGAACTTCTTAAGGTCATATTTTTCAATTTACCGGTTGTGCTTTCAGGATTCGTTTGTAGGTGATGTGAAGAAGCACAACCCTTCTAGGGATCATGATATTGAAATGGGCACTCGCTTACCTAGAAGCAACTCTGACTTAGGGATGGAGTCCTTTCACAAGGAGGTGGGATTTCATGTCCAATAGATCAAACTTATCACACAAGTACTAATTGATGTGCTTATTTTATTAATAAGTATAAAAATTTATGGATTTCTGATCATTTTTGTAGGTACAAGAGGCTGAGAAAGTGGTTGAAAAGATCTCAGCTTTATTACTAAAACTCAAGGTATGTTATCTTGTTATGTACACACATGAGTTGGTTTGCTTACTGTATCACACACTATTTTTTGGTAGGTATAGATTGGTTATGTTTTTCTTGCCAAAACGGTTGTGGTTTAGAGTTGTTTCCCCGGGTTGTATTCTGCTCGGTGAGCATATCTTATGCTCATTGTTTAAATGGTTCTTTTATCTATAATATTTAGCTGTTTCTAAAAAAAAAAAAAAAACTCAAGGTATGTATGCCAATTTTCTGAATATTACATGCTTGAAAATCAAGTTGAAAAAGTGTCTTGTAAATTTTCTAAAAACATGCACTTGTATTCTAGAGTCTAGGGAAGAATCCTATGTAACAAGTGTCAAAGGATCACATTTTGTTGATTGGTGACAGACATATAATTAATGTGTTATACTACTCGATGATCAAGCAGCAAGTAGGTATCATGGAGACATGGAGGTTATGCTCACATTGATCCATTAAGATAGAAGATGAAATTCTACTCTATAGTTATCATCAAAGCAGTTGAAAATCGTATTAGTTTCAAGGGAAAATAAATTAGAACAAATGGTAGCTGGCCAGTTATGTGTCTGGAAGAGAAACAAGCCTCTATGAGCTCATGGCAAGAGCTTAAACGTCACAGATAATAATTGGTGTATGGTCCAGTGCAACAGTTTTGAAGCGAGTTTCTGTAGACATTGTATTCTGGAGTTTGATTACTAAAGCTGATCTCTCCCTTGAGTAGGTTAATTGAGTATCAAAGTGATCTTCGGGACTGTAGAGACAATATGTACATGTTACCAATATTCAAAATTTAAAACTGAAGTGTGAAACTCGTTTCTGACTTTGTCGAAAGGCAGTAATATCACATGTGATATTAGATTTATAAATGACATTTGTGCGTGACCTTCTACATAGCAGAGAAGAACTTGTGTTTACGGCCTTACCTAACAGTTAGGTGAAATTAAATCAGGGGAATGCAAATATAATTTGGATGGGTGGTGATGTGGTGTTTCCTTTATGTAAAGATAAATTCCGATAACAATTGCTGTTTGCAAGATTATATCACATACCTGAACGTGTTGGCTATCTATTTATTTGTTACAGTTATATGTTATTTTTGTCAGGAAGCAAATGAAGACTCAAAATCAGTCACTAAGGCATCTTCAATGAAAGGTTAGTCTATGTCTAATGACCTCATTTATGCCATCTTATTGTAGGTGTAAAATACTACGTACATTGAACCACTCTACAGTTTGGTATCCTCAGAGAAGGAAGGAAAAAAAATGGCCAAGCTTAATTCACACGAAACTGATTCTGAGTTTAGCAGTAATAACCAAAAGTATACCTTGGTTTATGTCTAGCAATTAGGAAGCGGATGGAGAAAGATATCGATCAAGTGGGAAAGCTAGCACGCAGTGTGAAACTGAAAATTGAAGAGATAAATAAAGAGGTACTGCTCAACTTATTCATATCAAACTCTTACGTCTTCCTGTTAGTAGATTGTAATAATTTTCTTATCTGTTTCAGAACTTATCAAACAGACAAAAGCCAGGATGTGGTAAAGGAACTGCTGCAGATAGGTCAAGGATGAACATGACAAAGTACGAGCTTTCGAGTTTATTTATATAATCTGAAGAAACCTTTCTGTTGGTCAGCATGTAATAGTGCTTTTCTTTACTGCAGTGCCCTGACCAAAAAGTTCAGAGATATCATGATAGAATTTCAGGTTTTTATTTTTGTTCAACCGTTTTGTTTGCCGTTTCTTTCTCATTCTTTGCTGGAACTTGGAGATTTGACATGCATACATTTCTTATACTAGACCCTGAGAAAAAAACTTGATGACGAGTATCGAGAAGTTGTTGAGAGAAGAGTAATGACAGGTCTGAAATCTGAACAGTCTAATGATATCTTTTGTTTTACATTTATAAGTTCCTAATATTCATAACTGGTGAAGTAACATCAATCTCATAAATGTGCAGTCACTGGGATAAGACCTGATGAAAAGGTGAGCATATAATTGTGTGTTTTCTTCTGGATTCTAGTGAATAAGGAAGATACTTATACTAAAAACTTATTCGTTAACAGACTATCAACGATCTGATTGAAACTGGAAACAGTGAACAAATATTCCAGAAGGCCATCCAGGAAGCTGGACACGGGCAGGTATCTTTCTGCAACATCATTTAGAAGTAACGTGGTGTTAAAAATTCATTCGTGCATTCATTGAGACGGACTACTTCCATATATCTTGATTGCAGATAATGAGTACTGTAGAAGAAATTCAGGAGAGGCACGATGCTGTTAGAGAAATTGAAAAGAAACTTCTCGACTTGCATCAGGTAAAAGGTGTTCGCAACAGTTTTTTAAATTGCTTATGGTTTTTTTTTTAGTTGAAGCAGAAATGAGCTTCTTATTGAAGCAAGTCAGAATCCCTTTTTTGTGCTCCTTCCTGATGAATTTTGTTGATTTCGTGTCAGATCTACCTCGACATGGGAGTTTTAGTCGAGGCTCAAGGAGACATATTAGATAACATTGAAAGCCAGGTTCGTGTTCCCTACTCCCAACTCAATTAAGTTAAAATTGCCATGTCAATGTTGCTCGTGGCATGTTGATTCAGGTGTCAAATACAGTTGATCGTGTCCAGAATGGGACAAGTGCACTTCAAACTGCAAATAAACTTCAGAAAAAATCGTGAAAATGGATGTGCATTGCCATTATTATCATCCTTATAGTAGTAGCAGCTATTGTAGTTGTTAGTGTTCTCAAATCTTTGAAAAGGGGCAGGGGCGGATAGTCTTCTTTTTCACCCAGTCTGTTAGGTTCTGAATACTGGTCTGGTAGCTTACTGAATTGTTTGTCAAGTCAATAGTACAATATTTTACATCCTCGACCAATATTGCAGGACTCTAACAAAATTTGGACTTTTACGAATTTTTATATTATATATTTTATTATTTTCATACTTGGGATGCATTATGCGTCTTTTTTCTTTTCTGATTTCCACATCATGTCAAGTCAAGTTCCAAAGTTTGGCACCGCATTTGTTTGTAATTCTTTTATCTTGTTCATCTTGTCCTTTTATTATAAAAGTAGTATATTTCATTAAAAAACATATTGAAATTTATTATATTTCTAAAATGATTTATTTGTGTATTTATATTAGGTGAAAAATGCTGTGGACCATGTAAATATGGGCACTGATGCTCTCCAAACAGCCAAGAGTCTGCAGAAAAAGTCAAGAAAATGCATGATGATCGCCATTGTCTTGTTCCTTCTCATAGCTGTCATCATAATTCTTTCAATTATAAAACCATGGAAGAAATGAAACATAATTACTGGACTATCAATTTGATGTTTTCCAATAATCTTCTGTATAACTTAATTCATATTCTCTAACCATTTAATAAATTTGTAAACTGTAATCAAGAACTTGATGATATAAATTTGTATTGGATGTAACTGAAGACACAATAGATTTACTTATAGTAATCATCAATTACATATTGAAAAACATACAACAGATACAGAGGATTCAAACAAATAGATAATCATAAACATCCTTATCTTGTAGAGGGCCAAAAACTGCCCAAAGCGTATTATGTAGACCAGCCAAGCCAACAAAGGAATTATTCCCAAAATAGAAATACGTTCATTTTCTTGAAGAAAACTCCGACTCAACAACACGCGTAGCGTAGTGTGTTACATTCTTGATTTTGCCATCACAACGTTACCATCCGTTGCCATATTGGTTGTCCCAGGCCTAGTCCATGTCTGCTGGAATTGCTCCTCTGTCACTCCTGCATGTACATTAGATATCGGGTTGATTAAGGGTCGGGTTAAAATTTTAAATAATAGAATACTGAAAAATGAAAATGTTAAGAATAGTCATTTTGTTTCTGGTTTCTTGATCTGCACTAGCACTCTGCACTCCAGCAGAGGAACAAACTGCCAGTAACAAACAATTGTTGACTTAAGCAGTGCTCCGTCGGATTAGTTACATGTATTAGATATTCGAGTGAAGCCAGACGAAAGTTATTGTTTGGAGTTTGGACATAAGAGAAGAATGAATTACCTTTGCCCATGGCAGCAGTAGAAGTAATGCCACCCTGCACAGTCCTAAGCACCCTGTCATAGTAATTAGCACCAGACCATTTCTGGTGAGCCAATGTATCAACTCCATGTTTCCTCTCTTCCCTCTGGATCCTTTCCACATAAGCCAGCATTCCCCTTTGCGCGTAGTCCTTAGCAAACGTGTCGATCACAAGGGCATCTGCGTGGAAACCAGCCAGCGTTATGAACTGCCAAACGTACCCCAGCTTTGCGATTCTAGGGATGAAGTCCATCATCTGCTGATCATTCATCCCAGATGCATCCCAGTTGAAAGACGGAGACAGATTGTAGGCCAGCATGATCTCTGGCTGCATGGTCTTCACGCCCTTCGCAAACTCAGTGCACTCAATCATGTCAGGGCTAGCAGTTTCCATCCAGATCAGGTCAGCATGTGGGGCAAAAGCCCAGCCGCGAACTATGGCTGCATTCACTGAGCCTTGGAACCTATTTCACATTGAAGCACTTAAAACATTATGATAAAGAAAACTAATCATTTAAAGATCAAAGCGAAAGAATCAGAAGCATTTGCAAACAGACACTAAAATAATGAATGGAACGGACTTAAAAGTGTTACCTGTAGAATCCTTCTCTCGTTCTGCAAAGGTCCCAATCCCAGAAGAGATTGGCAAGGCCAAGTCTGTCAGCAATCTCTCTTCCTTGCTCATTTGACAGACACTTATCGTAGCTCGAATAATTCATCCACTCATTCAACTTCCTCTGCTTCTCAGCCTCCCCAATGTTCATACCATTGATGGCATCAACCACACACTGCGAGAACGTCTTCAAATTGGCCATCGCAAGCCAGTTGTCCTCTATCATTTGCAGCTCAGGCCCTGTCTTCCCAGCAGTCATCGCCTCGGTTATCAGACTAGCCAATGGCTTCCCCTTAAGATTCGGGTTAGTCACACCGAGAATAAATTGATGGTCCCTGGAGTCCACATTAGTCTGGATCAATGTGGCTGCAACAGCATCCGTACGTGCCACCAGGACAGTTTCGACTCCCATGATGTCGAACTGCAACCGGGCAGCAACTAGCCTGTTGATGTGTTCGCTAACAGCTACCAAGACTTTGCCAGCCATGTGACCGCATTTCTTGGTCACCGAAGATTGGTCCTCTATATGGACACCAGCAGCTCCGCGCTCGACAAAGAGCTTGCACAGCTTGACTGTGGCGGTTGCACCACCAAAGCCGGTGTCTCCGTCAGCAATGATTGGTTTAAGGTAGTCGATGTATGGAGTTTTGGCTCGCTCTTCACGGCTCATGCCCATTCTTGCCTCTCTCTGCTTCCTGTTTCGGAAATTGTTACAACTTACAAGTTATTATTATCCAATTCTCTTTGAAGGTTTAGTAACACGGAATCAAATATTCAATACAAATATGACAGGTTTATTAATGTAATTAATGTTTATGTATATATTAAATAAAAAATATATAAAGCCAAAAACGATCATGTGATTAATCAAGCATTTGTATAGACATAAGTTTTTATAAAAATTTTACAATTTCTAAGACATAAAATCTTCAAATCCTTACATAATTAAGGGACTAGAGGAACCGATTCTTGCATAAGTATAGTATTATAAATAATATCAATAATATTTTATAACTTAACATTTACATTTTTATATAACAAAAAGTTTCTTATTTAAAGTCATACATTTTTCGTCTATAATATTAATGTTATTTAAAAAATGGCACTAGATAATTTTAGGTCTAGTAGGATAGAGAAAGTATTTACTTATTTATTTAATAACGGTTATACTTTTATTGGTGTCCCAATTTTATATGTATAATTGTGAAATGTCCTTAAAAAGGGATGTAAAATCTTATTTGGCATATTACAATAAATATTATACATCCAAACAAATCAAATCGAAAGCAACAGTCGTTATATAGCACGTTGATGAGAGGAGTTGCTTAGTTGTTACCTGTCATGGTACTGCTGAGCAAAGAAGAGATGTTCAACTTTGTTGGGAACGGTGTCATACGGGTAGTCAGCAAGGTCCGGTCCGGGCTCGTTGGTACTTGTATGAGTAGAGGAGCACTGCCAGCCAGATACATAGATGGTGTCCAAGTGCTTAGCCATCATGGTCACCTGTACAGGGTCAAGTGAACCAAATGTCCTGGATGCAGTTCCATTGGCCTGGTGAGTCTTGAGTGTTCTCCACAGCTTCTTGGCCAGTTCGTTCGATCCGTAGCTCTGTCTGAGGTTGCCACGTAGCGCCACCACGTCTCTGGCAGTGTATGGGCGCCTCGTCAGCCTAAACCGCTCTGAGTTCCACCATGCTTGCACCTCCGCCACCTCCGCTTCGAATCTTCCCTCTTCCTCCATTATCTGTTTAATTAACATACACATATCAAGAATTTTGCAAATTTTGAAATGTTGCTAATTTCAATATTAACAAAATCTGAATGAATTATCAGAATTAGCTAGCACCCCTTATAACACATGCCATTTTTATGAATGTCTGTTAATTTTCATGTGATACAATTTAATTTATTACATGGAACGAAAGTGTAAGAATCTAAATTTCTAAGAGTAAGGCTCTGTTTTTTTTACTGTAGTTAACTGAATTGATCATAACTTAACTGAATTGTAGTATAAAATATAAATTAGAGCTGAGTTGATGATGAAGGGAACCGAGCCTAAATCTTAACATATTTGAAACATAAGTAGAAATAGAACACATGCAAATCTTTTATATGGTATTTGAGGCACATACAAAGTATATAAATTTGAATGATTACCATAGAAGGGACTGAGAAAGATGCAGCCATGGAAGAACTCTAAAAATGATATTTTTTAGTTTAGATTTTTTGGTTTTTGCTATACAAATACTACAATATGGATGTTGAATGCAAAGAGTAGTGGGAAGCAAGCAGAATTTATAGCAGTTGAAGAGATAGAAATGAAGGTGAGAGGAGTAAAGGCCTGTCCAGAAAGAGATAAGAAAAAACCAAAATGGGAGAAAAATCCAAATAAATCTTCTTTCTTGCTTATCTCTTGTTTATTTTATTGCAATCATTCTATGGGCATGCACGTATTCATGGCGGTTCTCTATATTGGACGACGATCATATCGTTTCTATCACAATTAAGCACTCTTGTCCTCTTCTCTTTCATCACTACTCTCTTGTTCAATTAGTTTCTCCTAACTGATTCTGTTATTTCTCTACTTCATTGCATCTAATCATACTTGTTAACGACCAACTTGCTAGCTAGCTCACGGTTATGAATTATTTTCAAATTAACGCGCGACTTACTACAAGACTGGTTCGAGTATCTTCCACAACTCTTCAAGGGGTGCCCCTCGCCTCGTGGACTACATTTTGAAGGGGTTGAAAGAATTTATACGATTCTATAAGACTATAAATGAAAATTGAATTGTGTATAATGAACGAAAACGAAATCAAGAAAAAAGTGTGATTTGAGTTGTTTAATCTTTTTATGTAGTTACTTATAATCTAGGAAGCACGGGACGATACGTCGGGACGTCAAAATTCAAATAAGTAGGGGACGGGGACGTTTAATTTCGAAGGAATTGGGAGGTTCTATGGAGGAGGGTGAAGGCGCAATGGTGGAAGGAGGCAAGGAGGGGGACTGATTTGACGAAGGGAAGGAAGAAGGAAGAGAATCGACCTTGAAAAGGTCTCCAATGGCATTTGAAACTCTCCCAATTCACCGGAGAAGAAGCGGCCAGAAGAACCGGAGCTGGTCCAACCAGACCAACTCGAGGAAACCGACAAATTAGGGCGAAGCAAAGGCGCGAGCGATGACCGGAGCACGAGACAGAGAGCGTGAGGAGACTCCTCGGTGCATGTGAGCGTGTAGCTTTTTCTGGAGGCGTGTGAGGTTGCGTGACAAGCCTAGGTGGTGAGTGGCAGCACGTGGAACATGGTGGAAGGGCATGGAGGCGCATGTAGGCTCGTGGATGGGTGTGGCGGAAAGTAGAGCCATTCTGGAGTCTATACGGTGGGTTCACGACCCTGGAGTTCGAGTTCTGGGGATATGCCATGTTCCTGGAGTTAGACAACTCAACCTAGCTGCTAGAACTGAATCAGACTTGAATCAGGTATTCTCCAAATCTTTTGAATTCGGTCTGGAAACTTATATAGGGGTTGAGTATGGTGGTGAACACCATCGTATGGTAGAAGATGACATGATGAGTGGGGTAGAGACCATTGGTGGGTGGGTGTATGTGCTTGGGCAACAGTGTCGAAGTGTCCGAGTTAGATGAGAAGGAACTGGAAGCTGTATGGAAGCAGCGGGATCAAACGACGGCTTGGATATTCCTGTTACTGGGGCAATGGTTAGGGCTCGAGCTACTCGGAGATTTCTTTGTACGCGGCGTTCGAGTAAAGCTGCCCAAATTTTGTGTCAAGCAACCAAGTCCCGAGAGATGAACGGAGCGCAATGGGATGGCCTGAAAACACGCAAGTTCTGCTATACTTATGCATACATGCCAAGAACAAGCGGTGTCAGTAGTGTGCGGCTCGATGGTAGGAACAGAATCATAACCAGTGAAGTACAAGAGGATTCAACTGGTCGACTAATGTCTTATAGTCTTGTGGATCTAAACGGGTTGTCCACTATGCAAGGTAAAACTTTTATGACTACTTGGTCTGATTCTAGCTGGCATATTTAGATAAGGATATAGTGTGAACATTGCGATGGTTGGATTGTGCTCGACGAGTTAGTTTGGGTTGCATCAATCAAAACCCTTGTGTACTGGTGATCTATCATCTGGGAGTTGACCCAAGGGGTTATGAGAGATTCCGGAAAAGAGGCATATGGAGGGAGAGGTGCCTGGCTAAGATTGAACAGCCTTGGCCAAGCATAGTGCTAGTATTTGATCCGGGAAGTGCTAGTTCAAGAGACAATTGTGCGGAGCGGATATGGTCGTGCCAAAAACCCAAAATAGAGACTTGTTCAAAATCGAAATTAGGCGCATAGAGGGGCGGGAGGGGCCATTGTCGCAGAAGGATGGCAAAGACGTGCCTAAGAAGAGGAGAAGATCTGAAGAGACTTGGGGACAAGTCTCAACTTCACAATGGGGCAGTGTTAAGACCCTGACTTTCAGGTCCAACACGATCACGACCTAGCAGGCACTAGTTGCGAGCCAAAAGAACATATGAAGCCCAATTGTCTATATTATGTTATATTTTGTTAATTAGGTTAAAAGTCATAGTTTAGCCAGAGATCTAGAAGAAGAAGTCAACTGCTAGATTTTTTCCAGATGATAAGGCAAGTAGATATCTTAGGATCTTTTTAAATATTTCATCATAACTTTTAGATATCTTGAATACCTAAATTATCTAACATGCATCAAGTATAAATAGAAACATGACTTAACTCTAATAAGTTACTTATTATTGAAGTCCAGTTTAGTTGAAAGAGGCTTTACAGTTGCCGGACGAGCACCTTGCCTGAATTCTCATTTTATATAAGAGATCTCCTTTTTTATTCTTTTAATTCGCTATTCTTCTAATTTGTGTCAGGATATCTTTTAAAGGCCGTTTTAATGGACGGAAAGCTTTATAATCTGTATCCAGTTAAGACCAGGGTCTTAACCGAAAACCAAAGTAGCTGTTGAACAAGTGGCCATGCAGACCTCATTTATTTACACGTATTGTGCACACTGGGATAACACACGTCAACCATGCACCTCAGAATTATGGGGTTAGGCAATTACGTAATGAGAAATAAAAGAAACTACACTGCTAGATATATATGACGAAACAATTAAAGACTAGACCAATTTGTACTTTACTACGTACCATCTATATTTTGTGTATATTTTATCTATGGAAAAGTTATAAATCCGATTTAGATAATATTTCTTTTATTTTATAAAACAAATTATCTAGTAGGACTAACAACTCTTGAAGAATCTTTCATAAAAGTCTGAAAAGTTCTGAAAATTTCTCAAAAAATGACTCAGTTGCACAATTAATATACAATGATATACAAAAATCTATAATTTAAATATAACATTGCACAATTAATATACAATAATGTAGTACTCTGATAAAATTTTGATCACAAGTTTGTATATAACTCTTGTTCACTCATATTGGAAAGTTGAAAGGAAAAAGAAAATGAAAGGATGAGAAGTGCAATTGAGCAGTAGTTAATCTTAAAGATGGCGCAAAGGAGGTTGCTACTGAATCGAACAGGAAAGAAAAATAGAAGAAGTATATTGAAAAGCGGGAAAGACATAAAAGCTTGTGATTTGTGAAAGCTAAAGTCGCCAAATTAAACTTTGTGTTTCATAACTCAATGGCTAGCTTGGAGATTTGGGCAACCTAGTTCATGACTCACAGCTAGTTCGTCGTCTTGAACACCGAGAAGAAGACAAAACTATGCAACTAGGTTTCTGGCGACTACCATGGCATTTCTAAACCATTGATATGTCAATTAACGGGGGGATCTTCAAGCTTGATAAACACGAATTTTGACGGAGAACAATCGAGTACATTTTAGTGTCGTCGTGACTAAAATAGCACGTAATACTAATAACAATAACACAATTTACATGCTACTTACTACAATTACAAATAATAAAAGTACAAATTACGAGATAAGACAAAACAGTAAATAAGATATTTCTCCATCCGAATCATTCTACTTCATTGCCCTATAATTCACTAGGTAATTCGTGCAACGACTAGAGCCTCCAGGCGTAACATTTTGTTGTATTTTATCTATTATGAATTGTTTAGCACGAGATAGTATTTCATTTTCCTGCATAAATAGACCTAATTGTAATTCCAATTTATATCAGAAATGTATCCAAAACGGGACTACTTACGTTTCCTTTTGGTTTGAATAAAGTAGTTCACTTAAAAAGAAAACTCTTTAAGCAACAAAATCAAGTTTAGTATTCTGATAAATTTAACAGCTAAAGTGGTGGAAGCTTGAATTCATGCCTTAAATTTGAATATTGTAGATGTGAAAACTGGTGCTGGAAGAAGTGCTTGTTCGATTAGATGCACGTAACATATACCAATAAGATTCAAAAAATAAAAGAAAATTATCTAACGGAACAAATATACCACTATACTTAATTGGTCCAGGGGTGAGATTGTGCTTTTTCTATACAAATTCACCATGATATTGATTATCCTTTTCAAGTTTTCCCTACTCAAAATCATCAAAAAAATTTTTTATAATAAATGATTAAAGTTAGTATATAACCCAAAACTTTGATGGAGAAGCAAAAATGATAATGTCAAAGAGAAACTCACATAGCATATGTTACAAAAACTGGCATAAATGTCATAAATAAATAAAATTATTTTGGCAATATGATTTTTGCTCTCGTATTATTATTATTAGTTTAATTAAAATAGTTAGTAACGAATTTTTTTTTAACAACGACTAAAGAGTGACTCAAACACCCGACCTATTGGTTGGAGGTGAAGCATCTTACTGTAGCACCCCAAGATCCGGGTTCAGACGTCAAGAATTGTGACGAACAACACAAGCACATTTTATTTAAGATAGAAAATATTATGCATTACAACCCAACCTGTTCAGATTACTAGAGCAGAAGCCAAATACTATAAACTAGTGGAAGCAAACCAAAAAT
>JAYMSP010004089.1:0-17380 GCA_036897095.1 Plantago elongata
TAGACCATACTTCTTGCCTGCATAACTTGTTACATATGATTCAAAAAGATCCATATGTAAAAGTTGCAGTGGTCTAAGACAAGAATGTCTGATTTTGGCCTTGAAAGAAGTTTTGGATTGTTTCCCCAATTGATAAGCAGAATAGAGACCGTCCTTTCTAAATATTATTTTAGGTAATCCAACCACTAACTCTTTCTTGGAAAGCTTGTTCAGAGTTTTGAAATTCAAGTGACTTATTCTATTGTGTCATAATCAGTGTTCTTCAGTGTGACCTGATTGATTCACCATGAGACATTCTTCAGTTGTAGTAGATGTCCAATCAGCGACATATAGACTTCCTTTCCGCCTAGCAACCAAGACTGTCTATTTTGACTCATTGTCAATCAATTTGCAAAATTTCGATTTGATTTTCACCGAATATCCCCTATCTGCAAACTAGCTCATGCTTAGAAGATTATATTTCAAACCTTTAACATGTAATATGTCAGAGATCGTAAGGGACCCCAATTCGACGTTGCCAAATCCTATTGAAGGATTTAATTCCCCTCTAGCAAACCTGATGTTTGGTCCAGTATCACAAGCCCTGTAATCGACCAAGTTTGCTTTGTCTCATGTCATGTGCTTCCCGCATCCACTATCAAATAGTCATTGAGCCTTAGTCCATGATGCATTCTGCACAAAATATAAAACACGAGTTAGGTTCTTGCTTCAGAAACAGAACCACTTAGATTGAACACTCTTCATGTGGGAATACATTTCTTAATGAATCTCTTAGGAGAAGTTTTTGTCTACTTGAAACATAAGGAGGAATCTTTGAATCATCAGATCTCAAATCAATCTTCCTTCTTGGAGTGTTCCTCGTGGTGGCTTCAGAGACTTGTCAGCTTTCTGAGATTGCTTTTCAGCAAGCTTGGTCTTTCTGACTAAGTTTCTTCTAGCCCTAGCATTCATATTTTCAGTGGATTGGGATTGCTTCCACTTCTGATAATTGCTACCCTGGCTTTCCACCATCGTTCTTGTCCTTCTTTATATTTTTGCATAAGGACCTTTTCGATGTCGGGATAACTAATGTCTTTTCGAGCACCACTGGCTATCTGAACACGACTTTAAGCAACCTCACTAGTTTTTGCATCCTTCCTATATCCATAGAATGGCACAGTAGGAAATACACCCAAACTGGCAATGCTTCCCTTTCTAGTGATACAACATTGTGGATGATCACAAGTTAACGGATCATGTTTCTTTTCAGAAACCTTTTCCACAATCTTCCTTGGGACTTGTTGTTCCTTCAAAGGTTTAGTCGCAATGGCTTTCCCTCTTTTCAGAAACCTTTTCCACAATCTTCCTTGGGACTTGGTTCCTTCAAAGGTTTAGTCGCAATGGCTTTCCCTTTGTCAAGAATCTTAGCTTTCTGACCAGTGCTATAAAATTCTTTGGAACCTTTATGTTGACTTTTTACAAAGATCAACTTTCTATCACTCTTTTTCAAAGGAGTAGAATTACTTGATTGAGCTTCAAATCCAAGTCCTCCTTTCTCAGAAGGATCTCTCATGTATGATTGAACTTCCGTGAGAGTGTCACTAGCTTTGACAAAAGATTTGAAAGATACTTATTTCTTTCTGAGTTCTTCATTTTCAGAAAAAAAGTTTCTTCAACTTCTCATTTAGCTCATTAAAGGCTAGTTCATGAGAATTTTCATTCTCCGATATTTGAGATTTCAGAGAGGCTATTTCAGCGTCTTTAATCTCAGATACCTTGGTCAAGTCAGAAACCTCTTTTTCAAGAGTTTCTTTACTTTCTTCCAGAATTTTGAGTATTGATCCGATAACCAAAAGTTCTTTCTCATATCGATCAAGTTCACTTGACCAATTCTAAATTCTTAATGTCGTCATCATCACTTTCATAATACAAGAATTGTGATGTTCTTGTTACCTCATCAGCCATAATACATTCTTCAATGTTGGAGATGTCATGACCTACTATCTTAGCAACTCCACACAAGTCGTTCTTCTTTAGGCTAAAATCGATAACATCATGAGTTATCCCGCACAATTCTGGTGATGGTACCGTTGAGTCATTTGAATCTTCACTTTCTGATTCCGACTCAATATGCATAGCATCAAGTTGTATTTGGATCTTCTTTCTCTCTTCAATAATCAATGCCCTCTGAGTCCTTTTGAATGTTCCTCTTTTCTTTTTGTCACCCGTCTTAAGATTGTTAAAAGTAGGACAATCACGTTTGAAGTGACCGGGTTTCTGACAGTAGAAGTAGATATCATTTCCAACTTCAGCGACTTCAGTACTAACGGCATTCTGAGCAGGGTTGTTCAGAGAGTTGTTCATTTGAATGTTCTTTTACTAATAATAGTTTTGGTCGAGATGCTTTTTCAGCTTCTCTTTTGCTTTTCTCCTTTCAATTTCTTGAGTGACATATTTCATCATATGTCTCACTGCTAGAGCATTTTCTTCAGACACTAGCTTGGTATCCTTCTTTTCAGAAGTACCTTGGGAAACTAGAGCAACACTCTGCAACTTTTCAGCTGCAGCCAAACCTCGTTGGGTTGTCTCATAGTTTACAGTGGCCAAATGTGAAAAGAGTTCTACTGGAGTGATTTGGGGCATTCCTTGATTGAAATAGAAATACTGTGTATGCTCCCAATTTTGGTTCAAGCTTCTGACGATTTTTTTTGCCTTCTCAGAATTTGAATATCTGTCACTTTCTCCAAGTGCAGCCATATCACTCAAGAGCGTAGTAAACCGAAATTCAAGTTCTTCATAGTTTCAGAAGGACCCTGTTTGAAGTTTTAGAATTTTAATTTCAATACTTCGAACTTGTTTTCCTTGGTTTTCTCAGTTCCAACACAGATATCTTCTATCAATTGCCAGGTAACTTTCATCGTCTTTACACACCACAGTTTGCACTATATGTGCTCATGTGTCGAACGAATAATGATGTTATGAGCTTGACCATCCAACCTGTATCTCTTCGCATCTTCCGATGTCCAGAGTTCACGAGGTTTGTCTTCATACTCAACTTGTCCAGCAGCACGACCACTATCGCTAGTGGAAGTGTCACTAACTTCAGCGTTAGTACTTCTGCGACCTTCAGACACTTTAATCACGTGCTTAAGTTGTCTGATTCTTATTGGCTCTTCCTTGATGACATAAATCATCTCATCAATGATAGCTTCAAGATGTGGCATCATGTTGTTCTTCCATTTCTCGTAATTCTCTGGTTTAAGAACCGGAGCATCACTCAGAGACATACCTACACACTTAACACACAATCAAAACGTCCTCGTAAAGCAACAAAAACTCTACCTATCTGGGGATCAAGGTTCAGTGCAGAAGGCTTGGGAACCTCCTACTCTGATACCATTTGTTGGTCCAGATAACAACAAAGGAAAAGACTAGAGGGTCAGGGGGCCGGGGAGGTGAATAGTCTTTTCAAACTTTCGTCAATAAACAATCTTTCTCAAAAATCTGGGGGTTTCTGATACTTAGATTCAGAGAACGGAAGACTTTAAGCGATAGATAAACGTAAATGTGCTTTGCAATAATAATGTGTGTGAGTGTTATGCTGGAATGTAAGTACAATAGAGTAAATAACACAGCAACTTATAGTGATATCTGGAGGTGGCGTAATCCTCCAACTAATCTACTTTGGCCTTTCTGAGACCTGGATTCACTAGAATAGATAATTGAGTTCTCCTTACAATGTATCCTATTCTAAGATCCCTACAAACATATTGTTCCCAACCAAATGTTTACCCTGAATTATTCCCCTAGCTCCTAGAGCCAAGTACTTCATGTACTCAAGATAACCTTGGAGCTTTTCCTTGAATTCCCAAACCAAGTACTTCCTGTACTCCACGTCTTGATGGTGTTGGTTATATGATTGTTGTCTGGCTTCTCTTAATAACTTTTCAGCTATTTATACAGAGAGCTAGAAGAGATTACACTACTTAATATACTTGTTCAGTATATGGTAGGTTTCTCCATTCTGACCCATGTATTGATATCCGTTATGGAGAATGAACTTCCATAAGGGTGTTTGAGTGTTCAACTCTTTCACAGATAACAAACTCTTGTTAAGGTTCAGGACACTTAGAACTACTTGTGATTCTTCGAGCTTTATAGTCGCAACTGTGAGCTTGGAGAATTGTAGTAAGAATTCTTGAGAGAATACTTGCTTGATATGAAAGTATGAGTGTAGTTCGTGCATGTATTTCTCAGCTTCTAAGTGGTGATATTTATAGATGAATTTGAGAGTCATTTGAATAGTATTTGTTATCTTGAAATAAGTACTCATAAGTAACTTTCTCATTTTTCAGAGAGGACTAGGTTGATCGACTTTTCAGACGTGGAATTAATACACTGTACTATTTCTTGTCATGTAGTCTCAACGGACGCATGAGGCTTTCTGAAAACTAGCATGCTCCTTGACTCAATGATGTCATGTATTCAGATACATGTAATGTGCCAAATGCACTATACAATATGCTTTCTGAACATAGTCTATCCGAGGAGACTTAATCCTTATGTCGTCATCAATCTTGTGCAATTTTCAGTCTTCAAATCTTCGGTTAAACTCCATTGCTAGGATCTTCTTCATGGCCTTCTCAAAATATAAAATTACATTCAAAGACCTATCAATCCTATTACAAGTTCAACTAGACTAACATACTAAGTGATTTCCTCTTTTACAATATTCAAGTGAACCAAGAGTACTAGTCACCTTTATGTACTAAAGATAAGTCATATGGTGATTGATCAAAAATACTAATAGATAATCCTAACAGCACCACAATTTCTTCCTTAGTTAGTATATATAACATGTACTTCTCCAACACATTCCATTAGTGAATAGGCATCATCCAAAAGTATTTTGTACCTCACGGCTGGAGCTTCCTTCCTGTGTAGACAGTTGATGAGAACTTGGGAATCAGTTTGAATAATAATCTTGTTTAGTTGCAACTGAACCCAGGATTTTAAATCAATATGCAATGCATGAAATTCTGCCATATTACGATCTCCCCTGCCCAAATAAACAGCTCCTGCTCTAATATAGTTTCCACTCTGGTTTCTAAGTATGAAATCGGCTCCCATTTCAAGAGTATTGGGAAGACAAGATCCATCAATGTTTAAAGCAACAAATTCAGGAGGAGGTGGTTGCCCTTTAAGATTATTTACTGGTTTGGCCACAGGTTGTGTGCTTGAGAAGGAAATTAAGGTATCTTTAAGTAAATTACCAAAGGAAATTTGTATTGTGGTAATGTTGATAGGTTCATTTTTAAATAATTTAGCATTTCGAGCCTGCAGATGATCCAGCAATAGTTTAGGGCGGAAATTTGCATAGTAGAATTAAGGGGGAGAGAGGTGAGGATTTGAGTAAGGTTTGAAATTGTGGGAGGGATAAGAGTTCTTCTGATGGTAAGGAAGATAGGATAATGGAAGAAAAGATGTTCAGAAGTTTCCTCTGAACAAAAACATAAGGAGCATGTTCCATTGATAGTCTATCATGAATTCCTATCCAAAGGAAAATTTTCATTCTGGGAAGAGTTTTAATTTTCCAGATTTTCAACCAAGGCCAATTTGGTAAGAAAAGAAAGTTAGGTTGAATAATCAAATTGTACGCAAATTTTATAGAGAAATTTCCAGTAGGGGCGCTTTCCAATAAATATAATCTTGTTGATTAGATATAGATAAAGGGAGTCCTAGCACATGTTGCACCATTTCAAATGGTAAAACAGAACTTGTAAAGACCAGGTCCCATTTTGAATCATATCAGACACTTTAGCTAAAGGATCAAAATGAGAGGCAATATAATCCATGAGTGGTGTATTTTCCAACCCATGCATCTTTCCAGAAAAGAGTATTCTGACGATTTCCAATTCTATGACCAAGACCAGTTTTAAAAGTATATATTTGTTTCATAATGTTTTTTCAAAACCAGCTATGGTTTGTTTTGACAGTAGCTTCTAGTAGGCTTGATTTGGGAAAGTATTTGCTCTTATAAACAGAGTGCCACAAAGAAGAAGAAGAGTTAAACAGTCTCCAAAGATATTGTAAAGTGTAGGCACTGTTAAGAGCAGATAAGTATCTAATACCCAAACCTCCTAGGTTCTTAGGGAGGCAAACAAAATTCTAGTTGATTCTGCCACCTTTTTTACAATTTCTATTTGTATTCCAAAGGAAGTTGCGATTAATTTCTTCCAGTTTGGCAAGACAAGTAGCAGGAACT
Source organism: Plantago elongata (assembly GCA_036897095.1). NCBI lineage: Eukaryota > Viridiplantae > Streptophyta > Magnoliopsida > Lamiales > Plantaginaceae > Plantago > Plantago elongata. The sequence goes on from JAYMSP010004089.1 coordinate 6,245, forward strand.
TGAGTAATAGACATGCAATAAGAAGGAATAGAAGTAGTGATAGATTTGATCAAAGTTGCTCTCCCAGCATAAGAGAGGAACTTGTTATACCAAATATTAATCCTTCACATAGCTCTACTTATAATTTCATCAAATAGATCTCTTTTCTTATTTCCTAGTAAAAAAGGCATACCAAGGTATTTATCAGTTCTTTTGTTATGGATAACTCCTAGAAAATTAGAAACAAAATGTTTCACATTGACAGGAGTATGAGGAGAGAAAATAACTCTACTTTTAACCCAACATATTTCTTGACCTGATGCATTAGCATAAGTGGAAAGAATGTTGGTTATGGTCTGGACAAATTTATTATCAGTTTTACAAAAAATAAGACAACCATCTGCAAAACACAAGAGGTTTAATTGTATTCCAGTGTGAAGTGTAGAATTTGGCATTTAATCCATCAAGTCCAGGGTCCTTGTTAGGATCAATGGAAGAAATGACACGCCTAACTTCATGTTCAGAAACAGGCTGAAGAAGATAAATTTGTTGATCATGAGAGATGGAAGGAACATCACATCCAAAAAAGGTTGAAGAACAACATTATTGGACAAAGATTGATAAGAAAGAAGGATTGAAAAATGTGCAGGATATCATCCTAATTGTGTTGCCAAGTGTTAGAAGGATCCTTGATACCATGTATATAATTATTTCTTCTTTGATCTGAAGCAAAAGCATGGAAAAACTGCTATTAGCATCACCCTGTTTGATCCAATTTTGTTTAGCTCTTTGAGCCCAAAATTTAGTTTTCTGATTGTTAAGATCATTGATTTGTTGCCTTAACAAAGTTTCTTGGAGGCCAACAATAGAAGGGTTCATGTGAAGATTCATAATAATATGAGTATGTTCCTTTTTCTTATCTTTCAGTTCCTTATGAATGTGATGAAGAGAAGATAAAGGCCAATTCATCACATCAATAGCTAATTTATTGACAACATTTGTAAAAGAAAAATCAGATTGCAAGCTCTGCTCATGCCAAAATAGATCAAAAAGAGGGTTAAAAACCGAGGAATCAGCCCCTAGTTTTCATATTTAAAGGTTCTTGGCAGTAAAGCACAATTTGGGTCAGTGTCAACAAGAAGAGTCGTATGATCAGATGTGCTATTAACCAGATTTTTAACTTTACAATTAGGAAAAGTACGAAGCCAATCACGATTACCACAAGCACGATCTAAACAGCTACAAACAAAATCATTCGCAAATTGACGATTGCACCAAGTGAAAGTAGGTCCACTAAAACCCAAATCCACCAAATGACATACATGCAGACAATTTCTAAAATCAAGTATTCTTCTCCAATTAGTTCTAGCACAACTAACCCTTTCGGAAGAATCTAAAATAGCATTAAAATCACCCCCAATTAACCAAGGGCCAGTAATAGAAGAGCTAAAAGAAAGCAGGGAGTTCCATACCTAGTTCTGGTGAGAAGGCCATGCATAGTTATACACATATCAGATGAGCGCATGTTTGATTAGGAAACAACATGCAAAAGTGGACCAGTTTGTCAGTGCTCTAGAGAGCCTCCACTTTCACCCTGTTATTGTCCCAAAGAAAACAAAAACCACCCATGAGTGGGTGTTCTGCAGAAGGACATACTACATGTTTATTAGGAAAATCAAGTTTGGCAATTTGCAAATCAGACACCTGAGCTCCCGCTCGAGAATCAAGTAAACACACCATGATAGGTTTATAATCCTTAATGTATTCCAACAGAGTTGAGATGATTTGATCCCAAACCCCTCCCCGAAGATTCCAAAAGATCACCTTCATTGATTGTTTATCAATAATTGGATTACATTGCCCATTCTCCCTATTCTGGACATGTCCATTTTTTGAAGTTTCTGATATGAATCGGAGTTACTTGTTGTAGAGTTCCTCTTATGCTGCGCTGAAGAATCAGATTGTGAGAGAGAGCCTCCCCCGAGATCAGCATTGTACGAATTGATGTGTACTGGAGATGCATTTCGGTGGCCTCCTTTGAGACTTGTACCAGTATTGGCTCCGGATGAAATGGTTGGAGAGTGAATTCGTTGGTGGAGATCACGTCCACATGAATATGGTTTTTCTGTGCCCTTTGAATCGTCATCCTCATAGCATCCATCATCAGTTTCAATTGTAGACATGGATTCTCAATCGCAAATGTCCGCCCATTTCCCCCCGACAATTGGGATATCGGGGGTCCCACTTCCGAGAAGAGGGGAAGTGCAGTTGAGGAACTCGTCCTCAAAGAGTTCATCGTTATCAGGTTCTGTATTGATGCATTCCTCAGCGTGGGTGGTGGTAGATTCTGGGAGAGAGGTGGGTTTATTGTCAAAGAAGTGGGGGAGGTTTGGTTTGAGCGTGAATGGTTTAGCTGGAAATCTAGGAACGTGTTGGAGGGAAGAATGAGTGGTGCTTGGGACACTGGGTTTGGATGCAGTAGAGACTATGTCATGCTGACCGAGGGGACAGTGGGGGTGGAATTGATGTGTTGGTTCTAGGAACAAGTTGCAAGCTGGTTTGAGCCAGATTAGTTTGGGATACCGTGAGAAACCGTGGAGTAGAGGAGCTCTGATTTGTCTGGTTTTGATAAATTTATACAATGCTCCTTGTCAAGCTACAAGTCACTCTCTGGGGGCTTGTCGATGGTGTGTCCTCTCCCTTTCTTTGCTTGTACATTTTTGGGCTGTGTTGAATCCAAGGGTTTGGATATCTGGGCAGCAGGAGGGCAATTCCGGTGGTGGATTCACCGGGTCGATGGGCATCCTTGTCCTCAGAGTTTGGTTTACTTCCGGAAGTGATGTTGGGGAAGTTGGAATTGTTAGCTGATTTAGAGGAGTGTCCTATGCCAGGCTTCTTGCCATCATCCTTGCTTGGCGTAATATTGTGGCCAACAACTCTCGAGAGGACTCTACCCAAGTTGCTACTGGAGGGAGGGGGGAGGATGGAGACATTCTGGGGAGATGGAGAGCTGGTTGGAGGTGAGTTGCTTCTTCTCTGGGATAGAAGATTGCTTTGGCTGTTGGTCATGGTGTAGAGATTGGAAGTTATCAAGATAGTGTTGGGGAAGAGATTGAGATAAGATAAGAGAGGAAGAGGCGGATGAAGGTTTAAATGACTGAAGAAGAGAGGTATTATTGAGATTAGGGGTGGTGGAAATTGTCTTGGAACTCGACGAAATACCGGCTAAGTCATGATTGACAACTTTTGGGGAAGAAGCAAGGAGTGTTTTGGGTTCTCCAATAATTAATGGTAAAGACGGGGTAGGAAGCAACGCGGGTTGGCCAATACATTGCAAATCCCCGTGGGGGCGGAAATAATTACAAGAAAGCATGCTCATAATATTTTTCGTTGGGAGAAAAGGTATTATTAGAAAGATTTTGATCCTGAAAAGTTTGGAGTTGTTGTAAAGTTGGGGGATCTACACTAGATCCAGGGATAGAGTCAGGTTGCAGAGCAGATTTGTCACCAGAAATATGATTGGCCAGAGGGGGTTTTTTTTCATGCTAAGTGGCAAGGGAGATTTTCTCGTGGAACTCTCAGAGAAGTAACCGATTTTTTGTCTTTCTGCAAGAGGTGCCTATTCACAATATGCCAGATGTCCGAAACTTTACTGGGTGGGGTATTAACAAGTGTAGAGGAGGTATTTGGGTGAGAGGATGGGTTGTTTGGCTGGTGTTGGGCAGAACAAGTAAAACTTTGTTCCGTGTGCAAGGGTGGAGAGGGGCACTGACTTGATACATGACCAATTTTACCACATGTATGACAAAACTAAGAGTTAATCTCACAAGAAATTTGTTGTGTTCTAGATCCAATTTGGATGCTTTTAATAAGGGGTTTGGAAGTATCAACTTCGACATAAAGTGGAGCATACCTTCCCCGTTTAGCCTGAGAAGTATGCCAATCCACTTTGACTGATTTTCCAATACCCTTTCCAATTTTTAGAAGAGCAGATTTTTCATAGTATTCAACAGAATGTTCAGGGAGTTGCACTTAAATTTCCATATGATGGAACAATTCTTAGATGGTTTAAAATCAGGTTTCCATTGTTGGATTGCAAGATAGTAATTAAAGAGGAACCAAGGCCCCCCCTGCAATTTCTATCATATAATCTTCCTCAGATTGAGTCTTAATAATATAACAACCCTTACCAAGATCCATGGCAGTCAACGGATCATTGAGCTTCCACAGGCCCTGGAGATGTTTATTGATATGATTAATTGTTTTAAAATACCCAACAGTCTGGATAATCAAAGTTTTTTGCCAAGGTTTATAGAGGGATTGAAGTTCTTGTTTAGTGAAGGCAATAGGCTTAGACTTTTGGGTATGTTGATGGGAACCTTGTGGTTAAGAGTGATTATTATGAGAAGCAATATCCTCTGCTAGCTCAGAGAGCCATTCAGGGAAGAACTCATGGACAAAGCTAGCCTGAAGAATTTCCTTAAAAGATTTTTTGCTAGATGTTTCAAGGTGAACATTAGCCGATGGGGGAACAAATTCCTTCTCAACATCAGGTGCTTTTGACATAGCTAGAGGTTGCGGTAAGTTATGACACAGGGGATCAGTGACTAGAGAACAAAGCTGTTTGGACAAAGAGAATGTTTTTGAGACAGAAATTTCACAATTTTGTGTAAGCTCTTCAGAATTTCCAGATTTCACAAGTGGCGTGCCTGCATTGAGATCAAGCTTTAAAGGGCTCCAGGGCAGTGGAGGTTTGGGTGGAGGTGTTAAAGTGGTTTCTTGTTGTTCTTCTCCTAGAGTGACACCAACTTTGCTCATAGTGAGAGAAAAGCGTTGAATGATATACATATTGTGAAAGAATGAGAGATATGAAAACACGTGGGGTCCAATCCCTAGGTAGGCTTCAGTTTGTATCTAGGTGTAATGCAAATATGTTATTTGGATACATTTATGTACCTTGATCAAATGTATTTTTATGTCAATCATAATTATATAACGCTATCCTTCTTGGATCAACAATAGACCAAACTATGCAGTTCAGTTTAAAAAATTCTAGTTAGATGGGTCTATTTTCAGGTCACCTTCGTACCGACCTATTCATAGGTCTTTGTTAGATGATCGTCAGGTATGATCTCATTACATATATTATCATACTTTATATTTTAATAATAAATATGATTGTACTATTATACCCTTGTTTATTTGATAAATAAAATTTTATGATTTACAATTCTCCGTCCGTCATCTTCATCATCTTCATTAATAACCCAGAACGACACTTCTCCATCCGTCATCAGAACTGCAATTCTTCACCATCACCAGAACCGCAATAAATTAATCAAATCATTGTCAATATAAGTTCAAATTGTGTTTTAGAAAAAATAGGTTAATTGAACTTTAGTTGTTACATGTAATTAATCACTCATAATAATGTTAACGAATCAAGACTGGGACTAAAATATTCTAAATACTGTACAAAAGTTTCCTTGTATTGATTCCACAAGCAAGCACTAAACCAAAGTGGCATTAAAAGTTCCAATCGAATCTCAATCAGCCGCAATTAGAGGAGCTCCGAGAAGCATTACATATGCGTTTTGCAATGTCCCTGGGTCAAATTCGCGGCAAAGATTTGTGACCCCGATTGGAAAGGGAATATGGTTTGTCTCGGAACATTCGACCGAGCTTCGTAAAGCTCACGATCTAGCTGCATTTAAGCTCAGGGGGAGTTGGGCGATTTCAAATTTCCTGTTCGAAATTGGATATTCGAATTCTTTGCCAGAGAAAGAGGTAGCACAGCCAGTGATCTGATACCAGAAAAGGGAGAAAGAGGATTTGGATGTAGAGAGAGAATGTACCAGTAAAGAATTTAAGAGTGAAAAAGAAGGAGAAGAAGAACAACAAAGTGTTCATATTCTTCATAAAGTATATGTAACGATTAATTGATAATGTTTCTAGCAATGATTTCAATGTTTTATTTAATGTAAATATTATGTAACAACCGAAAAATTCATTATTTTGAATTTACACATTTTAGAATGAACCGATCGTTAAAGTGAAGTTTTTTGAGTGTGTGGTGTTTGCCTCATTTATTTTTAGCCCAAAATTTTTCTTGCCAGACCATTGTCCAACCTATTTACAAAGCCCAATTTCATTCTAACCTTAGACCTAATGATTTGTCAAAGAAAACCTCGACTTTAACATGTTTTTGCGCAAGAAATTTCTGCCAGACGCAGGCAACTTCCAAACTTGATTCCCGGTTCATTAACCATTGGATCAAGCTAATGTTTTGATATTGTATTCATAATAAACAATCCTATACTTTCACTGGATGGATTAGTCATTGGATTTTGGATTTATTCAGAATAAGACGTCGAACAGAGGGATGTTTTCAACCCTTATTTTCAATTCTTGCCTCTTGTTCATTTGTTCTTTCTCAAGGCAAGTTCCCCTATGACTTGCATTCATGATTAATTGACTTGTTATATATTCTATGATTGATGATCCTTTCAAGTTTTTCTATGATTAATTTTCCCAATGTCATAGTCATGTATGTTGCTCTTTACTTATCATTAATGTTTCATATGCTTGGTTAATCTCAGTACCACATCGCATTGTATTATTAATAGTACACCATTAGAAATCTAACAAGTGGCATAATAAAAGAATTAAAAAATAATTTTGTAAATAACTTTAATGATTTAAATAACTATGAAAATAAATTACATCAAAATTGTAAAACTCACCCCCTAAATATGAAGTTTACATTTTAAATCTTAAAATCTCTTCCTTCTCCAAACTTCCAACCACCATCAGCACCACATAGTCTGGAGCTCCGTCACCGAAATTGAACTCGGGTCACCAAATTTTTTTATTTTCTAAAACGAAGCTCCTCCATGGAAGAGAAGCTTCAATAGCTGCAAATCGACTCTTTCATGGCTGGCCGCCATGGAAGCTTGAAGCTTCCATGGTGGCCACCCATGAAAGAGATACACATATATATAGAATATAGAAAGATATAAACCTTTCTAACATCTAATTAGTTTCATATTTTTGTTAAGTGTCTTGTGCAGATATTTTAGGACAAGAGATCGAGCAGGACCTTGAAGTTGAGAGCAAGTCGAAGAATACAAGGAAAGGAGGACTCTTGATGGCAAGTAGAAGTTGACTTGGAGAAGACTTCCCATATGATCGTAACACCATTCCTTCTAGAGTTCGATTGAAAATATACGATGGTCCACCATCGTCTATATAAAGAGAACTCGAAGAAGAAGACAATTATCAAGAATACCTAGTTCAAGCTCAGATAGCCTATTACGAAGTGTTCTTGCGGTTGTCTAGTTTGCTAAGCTATTTCAATCTATTGTCCAGCGTATAATAGGTTGATTTTTTTCTAGTAGAGTCTGTACTTTACCTTTCTTAGTTATTTGCATCTAGAGAGATTCGAGAGAATCGAACTAGACTAGTTTTTGTATTCATTATTCATTATAGTGGATATATTTCGCCTTGAGGCTCGGTGAATTATCAACATAGATAATATGCTAAAAACTTATATTTGGTGTTCTTATTATTCTACTATTAATTCTGTTATAGGTAGTTTATATAAGTTTCTAGTTGTGTTCAATTACTTAGTGTTCTGCAAACACTAGAAAGCTGTTCTTTCTTTTTTTCGTTGTTGCGGTCATAAAAAGTGGTCTGTTAGTTATTTAAAGTGTCAAGTCCCAGGACAGTTACTATTTAAATTGGTATTAGAGCCAAACACCTCCACATTGGTGTTTGGATTTGATACTTTGAGAGATGGATACCATCAACACCAATAAGATGCACATACTCGAAGGTCTTAACTATTGTTACTAGAAGCTGCGTATGCGCACCTATATCAATTTCATTGATATTCGTGCATGGAGAACAATCACTAATGGATATGTTGTACTCTTGAAGGCTCTGGATGGTGATAAAGATGTTCTACCCAAACTAGAATCCGAATATACTCCCAATGAGGTAACTGAATATACTCTTCATGAGAAAGCACTTAATTCTATATTTGCTCATGTTAGTCAAAACATTTTCACCTGATTCAAACTTTCACTACTGCTAAATCTGCCTGGGATATTCTTGAAAATCATTGTGAGAGAGATGAAACTGTGAAGGAATTAAAATTCCATATGCTAGCTAGCAAATTTGAGAATCTTAAGATGAGTGAGGATGAAAATATAATTGAGTATTTTGAAAATCTCATGGATTTATTTAATGAAAGTCAAATTCTTAGTGAACCTTACTCCAATAAGCAGTTGGTTTACAAAGCAATGCGTAGTATTTCTAGGAGATATGAGATAAAAAAACAAAAAAAAAGTTTGCCATTCGATCCTCCTATAATCTTGCTACCATGGTCTTTCAAGCCTTGATGAACATTTTGCTCAACTATGAATTATCAATAGAAAACCCTTCTCCCAGTTTGAAAAGCAAGGTTGACAAAAGTGAAAAAGGTATTGTACTTCAAAGTAGTATGTCCTCTGAGCCTGCTCAAGATAATGATGAAGAGATAGATAATCTTCTTCTCAAAGCAGTTCTTAAGCGTTTGGAAAATAACAACTTCAGGGACAAATTCAAAGATAGTACTGGTACTAATATTTCTCGATCTTTTGGTAAGAAACAACTGTCTAATGATGATCCTGAAAAACTTAAGAAAAACAGATGTTTTACCTGTGAAGGTTTTGGTCACTTTGCTAATGAATGTGCTAACAATCTTCGTAATAAAGGCAATGCATATGCAACAAGGATGAATAATGATGCAGGTACTACAGAAGATAGTTCATCTGGAGAAGAGTTCTTTGAAACTACAACTTTACACACATCAGTTCACATGGATGAGAAATTTACAGATCTATGTGATGATCACACCGAATATGTACATGAAATCTTCTTTCAGATTATTCTAACTCTGAGGATGTTGAGCATACTGACAGTAACCTAACTAGTACTAACCTTCGTTGTTTGGCTAGTTTTGTTGATCTTTGTACAGGTGAAGCAAGCAGCTCAAATGATACAGACAGCACGAAGCATGATGAAGAAATTGCCACAAAATTGAAAAATAACATCTATGTTGATCTAGTTGTCGAGTGGAAGAAAACACTTAAATGTGAAGTGGGACTCAAAAAGGCTAACAAGTTTCTTCAGGACACTGTACTTCGACTGAAAATATCCCTCACTCAAAAGGAATATGAGCTAGAAAGAATCCAATCCATGTTAGACAATGTTGAGTCCTTATTGAGTAAGTTTAATTCTAGTACTTCCAAAATAGATAATATATTGAGTACTGGAAACAGTGGCACTAAGGGACTTGGTTTTAAAGAACCTGCTCAAAATGATCCATATTTTCTCCTTGGTCATGTCTTTGTTAAAGCTAAAGAATCTAATGAAACACTCAAAAAGAAGACTTCTGTCTATGAGCATTGTTTAAAACCAGGTCATATCAAACCATATTGTTTTCAATTGGTCAAGAAGAAAGGTAGGTTGAACAGGTTTCAAAGGTAAATGATGCCTCTAGCATTACTACACATGTTAGTGTGTCAAACAAACCACCCTCTGTAAATGAAACGGAGAAACCTGGAAAGAAAAAGAGCAAAAAGAAAGGTAAAGGAAACTAACAACCGGGTCTGTCTGTCACTGAACAAGGCTCTCTGCTCTATTACATCAACTATCTTGAACACTAACTTTGCAGGACAATGGCACTTGTATAGTGGGTGTTCCAGACACATGATATGTTTGAGTTCCAACCTTAGCAACATCATAACCTTTAGAACAAGAACAATGGCATTTGGAGGAGGAACTAGAAATCAGATTCTTGGAATTGGAACACTGAGAACTTCAGGTTTTCCTTCCTTGAAAAATGTTCTGTTGGTGGAAGGATTGATGGCTAATCTGCTTAGCATTAGTAAACTTTATGATGATGGTATGAAGATCATTCTCACTAAAGATCACTGTAAAGTGATGAACTTTGAGAAGAACAAGTTATATCTGGATCCAGAACCAGTGACAATTGTTATGTGGTCAATCCGTGTGCAGGGAACACCAAGCTCAGAGCATGATACCTACTGTCAAAAGAACTGGTTGATACTCTATTCTCACCTTGGGTTACTACATGCATGTCAGGTTGGGGGGGGATGGGTGAGATTGATTGGAAATTGACTAGAGATGAATACTCTTACTTGAGAAATAATTTGTTGTCTCGTTACATTATCAAACAGGATACATAAACTATTACCTTCCCCGATGAACAACTAGGCTCCACTAGATATGTCACTCAGCCTGCATGTACTGGTCGAATATTGATTAAGTATAGAATTACTTGGGGAAATGCACTAATTACTTGTACTTTTGACATACCCATAACTGGGCTAAGTGATGCATTGCATGTAGAAATACATAGACTATTAGCCAATCCCAAGAGATTTTTTCACTTGACCGAGTCTCTTGGAATATGCACCAATTAGGTATGAGTTAGGCCCGAGTGTGTCTAAAACACCACCGGATCACACTTTTTCATGTTTGTGGTTTTAATTGTTATGATCATGTGTTTTTTTTCTTCTCCTTGTCTACCACGTCTTGTCTTCTTGGTTATGTCTTATGGATCTAGGGAATGTGTGTTGTGTTGTCCTCTCTTGATTGTGTGTGTCTACTGGGTTTATCTTTTCTCCTTAACTCTATTAAAAAAAATACTTTTGTCGTGTGATTAATGCACTAAGATTTGTGGGTTCTGATCACTTGGTTTGTCTTCAGTTCTAATAAAAATTCCCTTTGGTTGTGTTGCTTTTTACTTTTTATTCATGGTTGTTCATTCGGAATTGCTAAATACAGTCTGATTTCATACTGGGTGTTCGGGGTTCCGGCTGCCAGCATTCGGTGTGTTTGTCTTTCTTGAGGCAGTTTCATAAAAGGTAAGATAGATAATGTGCATGCATTGAGATACTGGGGTGTATGGGGTTCCGACTGACTAAATTCAATCTCATGTGCACACCTGTTTTGTTGATTGAGTGTGTGATACAAGTGGGGTATATGGGGCTCCGGTTACTTACATTCATTGCGTACCCCTCTCACTGTGAAATAAAGAAATATAAATAAATAAATAAATAAATAAATAAATAAATAAATATATATATA
>JAYMSP010004090.1:0-17374 GCA_036897095.1 Plantago elongata
ATGTCATCCAAGTTCTCACACACTTAGTGATAATCGCACAGTTCAAGTGAACATCTTATCGAATTATTCAAACAACCAAATAATCAATTCAACAAATGCAATGCCAATAACAATACTATTAAACAATAATAAACTGAATGTGATCATAGTACATATCATCCTTATAAATGGTTGTCTATAGGACATACATGATTTCTATAAGATCCAACAAGGAGAACTATATGAGTAGAGAGAGGCGTCACCACCCAACCACAAACCGTAACAAGGCCCAGCCCGAGGGCTCACTAACAACACAAATATCAAACGTGACAATTGTTAGGTCTTGTTGGCCAGCTCATGTCATGCCTCCCATCAAGCATTGACATCCGTCGAGTACTAAGTACGAATAAACAATCGCGATCACCAAATTGTCACCTTGCCAATCTGGTCCGGTGATGGTTTGTAGATTTGAGCAACAATGCACAACGATCCCAATCGACCATAAAGCAAACAACAAAATGATCATAACAAAATTCAACAATCAAAGTACAAAAGCACAAATGTGAAAATGAACATGAATGATTACTGGCTAGGTCATTGTGAGAAGTGAGCGATCTGTGCAACTCTACGAGCTACTCGCAAATTGTGGCATAAACTGCAATTTGCATGCTTGTGGAGAACTTTCTTTTGCTAGTCCGTCATCACTTTCATCGAACGACGTTCCTCAGGAGGCGGCGACACCGAGCTCCTCCACTTGCTTTTCCCACTCCATTTTCTCTGTTACTGATTCTAGTTATCTTTTTGGTAAAAAAACTACAAGTGATCAAAATAGATGGATATGAGGAAAGAAGAGATCCCTGGAAGTCAAGTCAGGCATACGACGTTAGCGAGAAAGGCGTAGAAAGAGATTTGGGCAGCGGAGGAGATTTGTTGTTGAGAAGAGATGGAAACAAAAGGTTGTGTAATCTGTGTGTATCTCACAAAATATTAGATGAGAGTGGTGAAGTAAAGTGATATATCACTTGTTAACTCATAAAATATCAAAATTGTGAGAAAAATCAGTGATTTTTCTAGTTTCTCAATGCATCATGTATTAGTGTACTATACTACTTTGAACAAAATAATATGTGGATTAAAAAAAATTAATTAAAATGCAGGAAGATGAAAATTAATCTATTTTTCCACCTCATTTCTTCAATCCAACCACCTCTTCCGCCACCCCTTCTTTGACCAACCACCACCACCATCAATTATGACCAACCACCATCACCATCACAAAAATTACTAAATATGAAAAACAAAAAACAAGAGTATCCACCGGAGATCCATTTGAAAAGCTTGAAATGAATCTTCTAGTAAACTTTAATTGAGGTTGTTATAACATTTCCAATCGGAGCACTTAATAGCACTCTTAAACATCCCTGGCTAGAGCTCTTCATTTAAGCTCCAAAGGGAGAGCTACAATTAAGTACGATATGATATTAAGGTTGTATTTTCTTCAACTGAAAATCACTTCAGCTCAATCCAGTTCAATTAAACTCATCTTAGTTATAATTTATACCCTACTTCAGTTCAATTCAGTTCAGTAAATCTCAGTTGAAGAGAATACAATCTAATCCGTAGTTAAGTTTGTATTTTTTTATTGACCGTAAAAAGCAAAAAATGAAGATCTTTTGAAGTACTACTTAAACCTTTGTTTAGTAATATTAACTGATTATTATGTAATTAGTTAAGTAGTGATAAATTAGCTGATTTTTGGAAATAGTTATGTAGATTAATTGAATGATGAATTAGTTGACTTTGTTAAATATGGTCGTATTTAATTTAAGTGGCTGGTAAGGAAAAGAGTGAGTGCTGAAATCGTAATTGGTTTCCCTCCTATTTGAAGGGTTGGGAAATAAAAAGGAAATAGTATAAAGTTGTGTTTTTTCCCTCCTCTCTCTCTTGTCTATAATCTGATTCTTTCTTCTACTCTCTTTTGTTTTGCCCCTTTTCTCTGAAACACGTAAATCGGAACATCAAACCCTTGTTCATCTCCACCAAATCCTCCACCTCTTTCACCTTCTTCTTCTTCTTCTTCAATTTTCACAATAATCCAAACTAGTTACGTTTTGACCTGACTACTCGTTTCACTTCACAAAATTTCCCAATTCCGATTCCACAATACTCAATTCGGTTTGTGTTTTTCAGCTTTACATTTCTTCATTAGCTCTTTATTGTGCTCAATTATCGCTTGTGTTTACCTCAATTCAATTGTTATTGTTTGTTTACCTTCTTCATTACTCATTAGGTCTGTTGTGTCTTTTTTATCAGTAATTTTGATTGTTTTGTGAAATGCTGAAACGTGGTAATAAGAACAATCACGAAAACGGGTGCATGACTCCGTCTGCCAAGGCTGCTGCGTCTGGTCAATCTATGTCGACCAGTGGAAGCGTGGGCTCTCCAATGGCAACACCAAATAGAGACACCACGGTTGCACTGTTGAATGAGCTTGATATCCAAGGAGAAGATGCAGGGCCTACCCAGGGAACTGCTGGGTGAGCGTTCGAAACATTACCGTTTGTTGTAGTTGTTGTTTATGCAGTAGATAGAGTATGAGTTTCAATTTAGACATTTAGACTATAGAAAAGTGGAAGGTGCTTCTAGTAGTTGATCAATGATACTGTATCATCAATGTTGGCAAACAAACAATATAATGCGGGGTTGAGCTGATGAATTTGGTGTTAGTATTCTATTTGTCTTGGGGGTCTATTTTTGGAATGCTGTGGCTCTGATGTTTAGTTGTTGAGGGTGGCTAAACAACACTTTGTCACCTGAAATAATTTATTCAAATAGGTAACTGGGGCAGTTTTGGTGCAAACATGTCTTAGATGACTGAAATGTCTCTTTCTGTGGGATTATGTAACTTTTATGACTATTATCATCTGTCTGGACACAGGAGAAAGAAAAGAGGTGGACAACGTGCAACTGGAGGTGATAAAAGTGCTCGAGGGCTCCGTCAGTTTAGCATGAAAGGTTTTTGTTTCTCATTTTCCCATTGTTCTAATTTATATTTCTTTTCAGTTGTAAAAATTATAGTGGCTTGTCTTAGATCTTTGTTTGTGCTATATGAATGTTCGTTTTGACCAATTGTTGGAGACCACCTTTTTGGGAGTAGAATAAAGTCACAACAGTCTTTGGTGGCACCAAGTCGTTTGCTGTTTTCTTAAACTAAATAAATGGAGCAATTGAAATATGAAAATCTAAAAGATGACAAGAATAGGAAGCGAGTTTATACATAAAGCTTAGATTCATTCAATCTACCATTTTCCAATGTTCTGCTTCATATTCAGGTCATGGCAAGTGACGTGCAACAGGTGTGGCAGTTAGGCAGAAAATGACTAAAGTTAATTTCACTTCAGCTGGACATACAATTTACTTGTTGGTCAAACATGGTCATTTAGCTATGAAATAAAATTAAACTATCACATGCTTTTTTGAATCATATTATACACATTAGCATTATTTCACATCACAATCTTGCAAGGAATATCACTAAGTGGACTGCACTGGATATATTAGGTGATTCTTTTGCACTAAAAACATGGGGTTAAAACAAGTCATACAATCTAAGGGGACTAATAGCGGGTTTGAAAATGCTGTATAAGTATTAGGGATGGTGATACATAATATTCTACGGGTGGGCATAGGTGAGAAGCTCATAGATTTTCCAAATTGGTGGAAGGCTCTTCCACACAGCGAGTCCTGCCTGCTTGTTGGCCATTGAACTCATGCTAGTATGCCGCTATTAATCCATGCCTGGTCCCCATTGTTCACCATGGATATCATGTGAATCAGAAGGGGCAGTGACGCAGTGTTTTATAATGCATACTTCTTTATGCTATACAGCTTTTTGTTGACTTATCAGTTTAACTTTAGCATTCATCATTAAGAGTAATACTATGAGTTATCTTTGAAGCTTTGCATCGAGCTATATGATGGCAGTAAAGTAGCGTCTGTCAGTGAATTTTCTGGTGGTTTTAGGAAACGGTATATAGGAGCGGAGTGATACGTACCTTCTTAAGATACTGTGCTGTTCTGTACTTCTGTTTGCAAAAGTTACCTTGAAGTTTTGACAAGAATCTTTGGGTTTTGTTTGCATAAATTTTATGGTGAATACTCCATATCTCTCTCATAGGATTTTGTTCTTTAAAGTTTGTCTAAACTGATTACTTGAATCTATTTTAGCTTGCTTGGTATGCAGTGTCACACCTCTGCTATTTGAACTCTATATAGCAGATTATAAATCATTAATCGCATAATGAGAAGCACATTCTAAGTTTAGTCAATGCCACGAGCTACTTTATCAAAAGAGATGCTTTTTCAAATTTTTTGAGGAAGATACATTCTCAAATTTGGTTAGCATATTCTGGCCTGCTGGCTTTTTTTAATTGAATGTAGGACTAACTTCAGTTCGAAAAGTAATTTTAGTATTACTTTGATGTACTCATATCATTGCCACTTGGTTGGTAGGTCGGCGGTGGGGGATGGGACTATCGATCTATTGAGTTTTGTGTCTGGACATCACTTTTTCCCATTGTATGTCCGTTTCAAGCAGTGCCTTCCGAGATATCTAAAAATATAGTGGCATGTGATTTCTATATTTTAAAGGCAGGTGTACTGCTAGAGATGCCAAATCTAACAGCTGAGTCTGTTTCACCTTTTTAGCATTTTTAGGCTGTGATTTCTTTTCTTCTATTACTCTATGGTTCCAAACCATCTTTGTGAGGTTCATACCTTCACTTGTGCCTAAGGGGGAATCGTAGTGTCACTGTGTTCTCTGGGTAGCGTAGCAAGTATTTAACTGCAGATTAGGGAAAAAAAAGTTGTATAAATGCAAGAGGTTTATTTCAGTTTTTAATGCCATTATCTACAAGTGTCACCTGTTTAGATTGTGAAATGGAGGATAGATGGGTTTAATGTTTATACGTGAGTGTCCTTTTTCATACTTCTGCTGGAACCAAGTGGCAGCTATAAGGATTTAACACTGTAAATCCATTTTCTTATTTGCATAATAAGTGACATCTATATTTTTTGTGGTAGTTTGCGAGAAAGTGGAAAGCAAAGGGAGAACCACGTACAATGAGGTTAGTAGAATAGTTGTCATTTCCATCGTGAAATTTATCCGATTCTTATTTTTGCCTGAAGCTAAATTTCCTTCTTTCAAGCTTGCTGCTAATCAATTGTTTAGCAGGCGTGCATATGGTTGGTTATCGTATTCGTTACTATTGTTTCAATTCGATTCTTATCTGGTTGCGAATTTGCATTCATCTTCTTAGCTCCATAGGCGACAACAACAATAACACAGCCGGCAATGCCTTTTTAGTGCAAGTTTTAGCTTCTCTATCTCTATGTATAACTTCTAGCCAAGGCTTCTTAATCGTCTACATGATCTTCGAAAACGGCTGCCTCATATGTGGCCAACAATCGTATCGATTATCTTGAATATTCACTTCCATGGGCTCTACACCTGCCATGGAGTGGACATCTGTGTCCCCTAATATTCGATACTGCAGCGCATGTGAGCTCAGCCAATTCATGTTGAGGATGTGGCTTCTACAGTCGACTGTTACCAACTTACCATATATTTAACTTATTTTGATTATGTGATCACTTTTCTAGGCATCTGGTTTGTTTAGTTCTAACCCAATCCATTGTTTTCACTATCAGAAAACAATGAGGTTTATGCGCACGAATTTTATTTCAAAATCCGGGCTATAAAGTTGTATTCTTGTGTCATTCTCATGGTGTCCTCACATAAGACTTAATTTTTTTTCTGAAAGGTAATAGGAGATTAATATAGTGAAAAATACACGGGAAGTGTATTACAACCACTCCGACATAAAGGACACAGCTACTACAATCAGGCAAAGAGTTACTTGCAGCTTTATTAAAGCTGCAAAGTAATAACCCCAGAAAGCTGTTGAGCAAATTCCTATCCGAGTTAGAAATATCTTTGAAACATCTGTTGTTTCTCTCAATCCAAATCATGAAGTAACACAGCCTGGTATAAGCTTCCACAAAATATATTTATCTTTATCCCTTCTCCAAGCCCTTAGGAGATCTATCACCTTGCATGGCATTGACCAACCCAAATTACTAGTTCCCAATATAAAATCCCAGTCTCCTAGCCAAATTGCAGTGAATGAACAGATTTAATTCATCTGGAATGCACCACAAAATTTTCTTTGGTGCCTCGTGTAACCCTCATTCATTTGGAACGTATTGTTACTTTTTCTTATGTATGGTTTGCTGGATATCTCTGTTTTTCATCTTAGTGTTTCTACGTTTTGGTACTGTATGTCCGCCACAGATTTGCGATTTCGTACCAGTTATATTTTGTGTTAACAGGTTGCAGATGAGCTTGTTGCAGAGTTCCAAGATTCTAGCACGCCGGTAGCAGCTCCGGACCAGGTTTACTGCAGTTTATTTCATGTATTCTGCATATTAATATTTGGAAACCAAAAAGAGCAATTTATGAATTGATGTGATATTGTCAAATTACAGCCACAATATGATGAGAAAAATATCCGTCGAAGGGTATATGATGCTCTAAATGTGCTAATGGCAATGGATATTATCTCCAAAGACAAAAAGGAAATACAATGGAGAGGTCTGCCTCAGTCAAATACGAATGACACTGAAGAACTAAAGGTTAGATCTATATTACTTAACCCATTCCCTTTTCAGCTTTTTGTATATCCTTCAGTTTCCTGTCAACAATAAATAATCCTGCCTTATGTAATTAATTGCAGGCTGATCGACTTGTAATCAGAAACCAAATTGATAAAAAAAGAGCATATCTGAACGAGCTGGAGGAACAAGTAAGACTTTTTGTATATATGCTATTTTTTGAGCTTGGTGTCCTACATTGTTATTTACCGCCATCTTTACATATATTTTCTTGCAGTATATTGGCCTCCAAACTCTGATACAGCGAAATGAGCAATTATATTGCTCAGGAAATCTTCCATCTGGTGGCGTTGCGTTACCATTTATTTTGGTTCAGGTGAACTACCAGGAAGTTGTACATGCATTTAAAGTTACAGTTGCTGGGTGTAGACTCCTCTAGATGTGCTTGTAACTATTGCAATTACATGGATGATTTAATAAATTACATACAATATAATTTATGTATCCAAGATTGCAAGCTTGGAGCCTTGGACCAATGGTTGAGTTGCTCCACTGGTGTTTGGTCATGGGCTTTCGTCTGGAATCATTAAAAGGAAAAAAAATGTGAAAACACTCAACTACTCAAGGATAGGACTTTTCTTGACCTTCTGGACTTGCTAGACAATAGTGCTGAATTTACATTGCTGTGGTGTAGTTGAGAATCAATATGTAAACATAACATTTAAGTGGATTAATAATATACTTATCCTGATAGAAACATAAAATGTCTGGTCATGCAGCAGAGCTTTTACTTCCCTGAATAATTTTTGCTCTAAACATAGCCTTCCCAGTGCAGTGTCACTGTGATGTTTTAGGATGAATATTGCATAAATTTATACCTTTGCCAAACCTTTTCCTTATGTCTTTTAAAAATCCGAAGTTTGTTAGAAGTTTGATCTCATCCACGGAAAACTTTCATATGGAAGGATTGCCATGTGGAATCTATACGGGTCTTCTAATTGATTCATCTCTGATGTTGCAGACTCGCCCTCATGTCACTGTGGAGGTTGAAATATCAGAAGACATGCAGCTAGTGCATTTTGACTTCAATAGGTCAGGATATTAACATATAGTATTTTGCTTCTTTTTTCAATGTCTTTTGCTTTTATATATACGAGGGATATTTTTTTCTACATCGTGTCGAATCTTCAATAATATGCTGCCACCACTTTTAATTTTAATTCAGAATTGCTCTTCCCAGTTTAGACTTTAGAGAAGCCAATAGCCATGCAATCTAGAAATGCAAACATATAGTATTTGTTTACAAGAAACTGGAAAACATGGGGCTTCCAAGATGTATATTGTATAATATGATGCCGCAATCAATGCTGAATTTGGCATTTCATGAAACCCATGGCCGATTATCTGAAACAATGGATCTGTTTGTCTTCATTGCAGTACTCCTTTCGAGCTACATGATGATAATTATGTTTTGAAGGCCATGAATCTATGTGAGAGACCTCTGACTCGTGGTGTAGCTCAGCATGCTCCTATTAATGGAGACGAAGGCTCCAGCATAGCAAACATGTCGCATCCTCAAATATCTCTCCCCACGAGGTCAACCAACTCTGGTAGACCTCCTGCAACACCTCAGGTTCCTGGAATCTTGAAAGGGCGTGTTAAACATGAGCATTAATTTTTTGAACTATAACGTACAGAGTCGATCTCTGCAATGTCATCTCATCAAGATCTTTTTATAGCGTAAAGTGTCATTTCAAGCAGGTACTCTAAGCCCTCAAATTCAATCATGAAATTCTTGGTTGGGTGAGAGAATCATAGGCAGTAAGATGACATCTATCAAGGAAGGCTTTGCTTAGATTACAATTTTATGTCTTTTACATGTATTGCAAGGATATTAAGAGTTTGATCCTAGGGTAGTAGATTTCTTTTACATGCATCGTATCAGATGTACGTACAGTAAAAATTCTATAAAAGAATACTCCATAAAAGAATAAGCTCTTTATGGTCATAAATAAGATAAACTTCACATTGTCATATTTTACGACTTTATTCGGTCTTGTCTTAAGTAATTATATCTTCATATAGTAATAGATGATGTAATATTCAACAATATTTATTATATATATTATTTTCATTACATGAAATTTAAGATGCAAAATACTTGTCTAAAGTTATTTGCAATATTGATTTGAACTTTAGAGTGATAAGCTTGTTTTATTGCATTTGTATAAGTAGTAGTTCATTTACATATGAACCTTCTTGTTGCACCCACAATATTTCTAATTTCTCATATATGTTCGAAGTTTCTTGACGTTATTTTTATATCTAATTTTTAAGTATATGTTAAAATATTACAATAAAAGTTCGTATTTAGTAATCTTATTTAGTAAATATAAACATTTAAGTTTTGATGATTATTTTACTATGAAAAAGATATTTTTAGTACAATCCTCTACTTAAGAATAAATTTTGTATAAGAATATTTTCTTTAGTCTCGACGATATAACTGTATAAAGTTATTACTTTAGATTATCAAAATACAAAGTATATTTGGCATTAGTAGATTTGTATTCCTTTTATTTTGACTAGCACATAATCCCTATTACATATATTAGCACCACATTTCTTGTTCACACATTTTAATTTGCTTGTGTTTTCTCAAGTATTCCGAGTCTAATTATCTTGTGAGGCTCATAATTTGTACTGCCGTTGTAATTTATTACTGCATTAATCACATACTCCCTCTGTTCTTGGTAAAGATTTACATTATGTTATTTTAGATTTTTTTTCTTCTGAGGTTTACTCTTTATGGCTTTAATTTGTATAAGTATTTTAGATTCGTTTCTTGCATCCTCTTCAAAGAATTTAGCTTTATTGATGTAAGGAAACTGAATTCTACAATTCTATAATATTCCTATCATTTTCCTCACAATGAAGTGATGAACTGCAAATGCATCAAAACCCAAACCAAGACAAGATATTACTCAACTTTCTCTAATTAAAATTCCGTTTCAAACACTATGGGCCAATCCCTCCAGAAATATGGTGATTCACTTAACTCTCTTCTTCCTCACCTAAGCTTACTTCATCCACACTCTTTTTCTTTCATTCTTTCGTTTTGGTGTATATGGTTTTGGTTTTTATCATAAGTGGACACAAGATTTGAACCTCGGGGGATAAAAGTATATATATTGCGAATTGTTATCATATGTTTTTTATGGTTTCAAAATAAGTTTGAGGGAAGGAAGAGTCACTCAAATGGAAGAATAAATTGTTGAGTTTTATATATTTTTCAGGGACTGATGAAGAGAGAATAAATGTGGATATGGGGCTGATTGAAAAATGCTATGACAAGTTCTTTGTCAACACTCAGGAGTGGAGCTTGGCAGATTTCCACCATGCAATTTGCCAAACAGTCGAGTGTGTAAATTTTATCGGAATTTGATATAAATGAATTTATTTTCGTCATAAGCCATATTACATGAACGTCTAATTGATAGGAATGAGTTAAAACTAATTTGCTTAAACTGATTCTGTGCAGAGAAATTAATAAATCAATTGGGAGTACACAATTTCGAGTGCCCAAAACTAGCACCCTCGAACATGCATACCAAGTAAGTTTAAGCCTCTTCTCTAAAAGTGTAATTGATAGCAGTATAACTATTTTTATTTGTTTGCAAAATTTCTATTTTTGTTCGCAAATTACTTGCGTACATACAAATTTGGTAATCCTTCCTCACATATTAATATTATGTTTTTATTTTTTTACTGTAAACAAACTTGAATTTAATTAAAATTAATTATAAATGTAAAATGATCAATTAAATTGTACAATAAAACTCTATTTTTTTCTATTTTTGTTTATTTTATTATTATAATTTAAAATTTATTCATAATATAAATTGAAGTTTAATGAAACAAAATATTTAATTATGAATGAATGGAGTAAATTAAAAGTCCTGAATACATATTCCACGCACAGGTTTCAAGTCCTGGACTTCAGCTGCTGGGTTACGTGGTAACCAAATCGATATCTTTTTTCATGTTTTAAAATTTTCATTTGAAAGAGTGGAAAATTTCAGATTTATCCATCTTACTCCTTAATTTTAATTATTTAAACGAAATAGAATATAACTGAAGTGTATTATAAATTTTAATTAAACAAAGTTAAAATGAAGTGAATGACATTCGTTCGAATATTTTAATCTCATAACTAAGCCACTGTGCGTTTTTGATTAATTTATATGTATATATTTTAACAGAAACATCATCAAGGCAAAGGAAAATCACTGAAAAAGGAAGAATTCCAAAAGGTCCTTGAGGAAGTGATTCTTGACACTGGAGTTACAAACATTGGTGCAAAAGACATGCTTTTCTATCTATTTGGAGTCCCAGCAACTGCCCTTTTCCTTAAACAACGCATAATCCCCAAACTAATCCCTAACGAGCTTTTCATTCCTGGTGTCACTTCCGCCACTGTCTTCCTTCTTGCCAAGCTCAACAAGATTTAATCGATCATCAGTTCCGGCATATAAATATGCATTGGTTCGAAATTCAATATGCTATACTAAATGTAGATTAAATTTTATTGTGTATCACTATTCGAATTATCTAGCATAATATGTCTCATTACGATAAGCGGTTATGGTTCCGAGTGCCCGAACAATCTCTCATAAAATACATTGATGGAACGTCACGAATTAACCAATGTGGTTAGAATCCGTCTACTCCATCACTTGAAATTTTTTAAGCCATTTATCGAATATTTGTAATTCTTGGCAAACCGTTTTACATAATTTATAACATGTATGATCTGTGATATTTTTTCATTCTTTTTTTCTTGCATACAAATTCTTAAAAGGACATACATTATATAGAGTATTCACAAGGACAACAAATATGTACACATTTAGCAACAGTAAACTATTAATATAGAATTTATCCATTTATATCGCTAAATGTGAGAGAACCTCATGTTATAACCGATTATAGCGGTTGACGAACAAGTCTCATTTACACTTTTAGACATTTAATTATTCTGTGTATGCTCTATGATATTGCTGCTAGCTCAAACCAAAACATACAAGGTCCAGTTAGATTTCATGTAATTTGGCCAATAATTTCTCAACATATATCTTATAGTACTATAACCATTTGATTTGATGGTCTCTTGTCAATTTTCTATACCTGCAAGAATTTAAGGAAAAAAGGCAAAACAAATGTAGGAAAATAAGGGGGTATGATGTGTAAGATCACCAAAAACATTTGTTTGGTCTAGGTTGTTTTCCTCCATTTTCATCACAGGTAGTGAGGAAAGAGAGACAGAGAAAGAAAAGGAGAAAAGAGAAAAAACAAGTGAAAGTTTGTTTCTTTTCTAACAATCTTAGCTTAGGCCTGTTTCTTGATTTTCAAGGTTGAGGCTGTCAACATCTGAATCATCATCTTTTATCCAAATGAAACTCACATTGGTTGTGTTTCATGTTGCATTTCATTATGTAGAATGATAAGGTCATTCAAATCTCAATACATTTTTGCTCATATTGAATGAGAATAACAAAGAGAGGTCATCCTTGAGATTTAATTAGCCTATAGCCATGAAGGCGTGGGAAGCGACAGTGCGTAAGACGCAAGCCGCTGCAAAAAAACGTGCCAACACAATCTTTGGCACGTCGTACGGCGTTGGGAATGCTGAGGACGAGAATGGTGAGCAAGAGGATGAGGCGCGTGCAAGTGGAGAAGTGTATCATGCAGAGAGGTTCCTTCCCAATGGAGACTATTACACAGGTTATTGGGCTGATAACTTCCCTCATGGATTTGGAAAGTATTGGTGGACGGATGGATGCATGTATGTTGGTGAATGGTTTAGAGGAAAGACCATGGGAAAAGGTACGTTTAGTTGGCCTTCAGGTGCCTCGTATGAAGGAAATTTCAAGAGCGGGTTCATGGATGGAGAGGGTACATACGCAGGTCCTGGAGGTCATACATATAAAGGTTCGTGGGTGATGAATTTGAAGCACGGTCATGGAGTGAAGGAGTATTCAAATGGTGATAGTTATGATGGCGAATGGAGTCGTGGATTGCAAGATGGACATGGGAAATATCGATGGAATAATGGGAACCAATATGTAGGTGAATGGAGAAATGGGAACATTATTGGAAAAGGGAAGATGGTTTGGACTAATGGAAATGTGTATGATGGGAACTGGGAGGACGGTTACCCGAAAGGCACCGGGACATTTACGTGGTCTGATGGGAGTTTCTACGCGGGGAATTGGAGTAAGGATGGTACAGAACAGAATGGTACTTACTACCCTGCAGGTTCATTGTTGGAAGGGAATTCAGATTGGAATCCTCAAGAGCTTTTCGATAATGATTTGAGTGACTGTAAGGTTTCACAAAGTGAGAATATCCCTATATGGCCTTCACAAAAAAAGTTGGCTGTTTGGAGATCCTCTAAGGGTGGATTAGATGGAAGTGTTAGGAATAGGAGGATGTCAGTTGATGGTAGGGTAGAAGGAGGCATGGATAAAGATATGGCACGTATGAGGCTCTCCGATGGGGCCCCTCCTCTTCCAGGTGCCCCACCTCTTCCATACTGTCCTCTCGAGAGAAATAATGAGATCGCCGGAAGTGAGAGTGAAGATGGATTTTCAGAGAGTGTAGGTACTCGAGGAAGCCCTCTTATACTGCCTAAGGTGGTTAAGAGGCAAGGAGAGACAATTTGTAAAGGCCATAGGAACTATGAGCTCATGTTAAATTTGCAGCTTGGTATTAGGTAATCTCCTCAACTATTCATGTTAAATTTAATATTGGACATTGAAATGGTTGGTTTTAACCTTAACTACCAGTTGAACTAGTTTATCATCAGACTAAAAAAGCTTCACTAAAAATGGAGATTATGTGCGCAGACATTCTGTTGGAAGACCTGGTCCTCCTCCCTCACTTGATCTAAAACCATCGGCTTTTGATCCCAAGGAGAAATATTGGACAAAGTTTCCTCCTGAGGGTTCCAAGATTACGCCACCACACAATTCGTGTGAGTTTAAGTGGAAAGATTACTGCCCCAAAGTATTCAGGTGAGGCTTTGGTAAATTTTGAGTGGACCTTCATATCTATTTTCTCCTGGAAGCCTTATATGTCATGTGATGCAGGACTTTAAGACTGCTGTTTAAGGTAGATCCAGCAGACTATATGTTGTCAATATGTGGAAATGATGCATTACGTGAACTTTCATCACCTGGAAAGAGCGGAAGTTTTTTCTACTTAACCAACGATGATCGTTACATGATAAAGACTATGAAGAAGGCAGAAGTAAAAGTAAGTGCGATATATTTAGATGCAATGCAAATATTAACAGAATAGGTGAATGGGTTGTGCTCATTTGTGATTTATTGGCCAGGTTCTCTTAAGGATGCTAAACGCCTACTATAACCATGTTCGTGCTTTTGAAAATACTCTAGTCACTAAGTACTTTGGCCTACATTGTGTCAAGTTGAATGGACCTGCTCAGAAAAAGGTAGTCTTTTAGTTACATATGAGAAGTTTGTTTTGTGAGGGGCTAATGCGCTAAGGTTGATGGTGTAGGTGCGTTTCATCATCATGGGGAACCTGTTTTGTTCGGAGTATATGATTCATAGAAGATATGACTTGAAAGGTTCAACATTCGGACGATTGACTGATAAGCCAGAATCAGAGATTGAGGCAACGACTACTCTCAAGGATCTTGATCTGAACTTTCTATTTCGGCTTCAGAAAACATGGTTCCAAGAATTTAGAAGGTACAAACATCACTATTTTGAGGCCTCCTGTTCTAGTTCTCTACATTAAGTTATAGTGCGGATGAATTGATTGGTTTCTACAGGCAAGTCGATAGAGACTGCGAGTTTCTTGAGCAGGAGAGGATCATGGACTACAGCCTTCTCGTAGGTCTTCACTTCACTGAAGCATCCAATGATGATCTTATGACTCCCCCCGGTGCCCAAACTCCTGTCGGTGCGTATATCTGGTCAATGTATTGATCCTAGTGAAAAAAACTGAATTTCCATAAAAATAACCTCTTCTCTTTTGATGCAGAAAACTACAACTCAGATAATGAATCAGGTCCACGATTATCACGAGTTGATGTGGATCAGTTGCTTTTAGATCCTGCGGGGTAAATTGTTATTTTCTTATAACTTTGAACATTCGAAAAAATAAATAATCGAACAAACACAATATAAACACAATATGAATGTGTCACGCGTGTATAACATGATCTTGTGTAGGTGGGCTAGCATAAAATTGGGTATCAACATGCCGGCACGAGTAGAAAGATTTGAAAGAAAAAATGACAGCGAAATGCAGCTAGTCGGAGAGCCAACCGGAGAGTACTACGACGTGATAATGTTCTTCGGGATCATAGACATTCTTCAAGATTATGACATAACAAAGAAGCTAGAGCATGCATACAAGTCCATCCAGTATGATCCCAATTCTATATCAGCTGTTGATCCTAAACAATATTCACGACGTTTTCGGGATTACGTATTGAAAGTTTTTGCAGAAGATACATAATCAGAAGCTCATCAAGTTTTCTAGCTAGTGAACTTAACTTCCAGTTTCTGGTTCTTGAGAGCCTGTTGTGATTTGTTTTTAATTGTATTTATAATGTGTATTATTGTAATTCTTTCATGCATATATTCTTTATTCTTTTTCTTCCAAAAAATTGAAAAGAGATTGTCTAGTGTTGGAAGATGATTTTTTCTTTATGTGGATAGTGTAGTTTTTAGGAAGGTAGAAGGAAATAATATTACTTAGAACATCTAATCCCCTTTCCCCTTTCTTAAAACCAAAGTAGATAATATATTAAATAAGTTCAAGTATGAGTTACAGTAGGTGCCTGATGTCTTGACTACATTTAATAAGGATAAGTTTTCAGAAAACTATTTAATTTCAGTTCAACTTTTATTAATTATAATTTATAATATACCTCAGATCAGATCAGTTTAATTCAATTCATTGAAGTTCAATTTCATTCAGTTCAGTTTTATTCAGTTTAGTTCAATTTTATTCAGTAAATTTAAATTAAAGAGAATAAAGCCTTAATCAAGTAATTACATAGATACAAAGAATTTTACCATGGTGTTTAGCATGTAACCCAACATGTATGATTACATCAATTTGAAGAGCCAAATCAAATCACGAGTAACATCGTGTGTCGTCGAAAGAGTAAGTGCGATAACCTTAGAACTGTGGGCGAAGTAAACAAAAACAAGGGTAAAGAGGTAAATATTTAAAAAAATATGAAAGTTTTACCTCTTCGGCAGTGAAAACTTGAGCAAGTTCATGATTGATGTTGTGACTTGATGTGACAATGAAATGTGCGATTTTGGATGCTCTTAGGCCCTCGTTTTTTTTAAAGATTCAATAGTTACATCATATTATGGTCAATTACCAACTTCTCGTGTCTTTTGTAGGGCATGCTTTCGTCTACGAGGAATTGTACGATTTTCGGTGCAAAAATATCATATTTAGGTGAAATCGAGAAAATTAAAGAAATACATTGATTTTACCCGTTGCACGGAGTTAGATGTGTAAAAAATATCATGTGACCGACCAATGCGAATCTAACTGAATATGCTATAACATTGTAGAAGACCACTTTCTAGGAAGTGAAGTTACACAGCCCGACATTAAAAAACGAAGTAAATGGGTTCGAATATGGAAGAATTGAAGGACTACAATCCCGAAGGGAGCACACAAGACACAAGGCCTTATAAAGTCACCAGTGGACCACAATGAAAGGAAGTTTCTTGAATTAGGTTTTGTTATGGCCAATCAGACTAGAGCCCGCGATTTTTACCTTCCTTAATCATGATGGGCCACCAGAGCACCAAAAAATCCACTATAAATAAGTGTCATGGGGTCTCATAACCATACACCACAATCCTCTCTTGAGAGAGAACCAATCCCTGAGGAAGTGAAACTGTAAAACCTTGATCGTCATCAACAAAAAAGAGGAAACCATAGGAGAGCCAGCACGAAGACATCAAAGACTAAGGGCTGATTGGCATGTCACTTAAATGGCCATTTGAATGAGATTTTGGTGAAATTGTGTTTGGAATGGAATTGAAATGGGTATTTGAAGCGTATTTTTGTCCAAATCACTGTTCATCGAGCCAAATTGAGCAATTTAAGATTTTTTTCTTCCCGCTTCGCTATTTTCTATTTATGTCTTGCATTTATAACTGTGAGTAGCTAAACTCTTATTGTATAGGCGAACGAAACTTTGTTGTGTCACTTCTTTATAACCCGTAATATATTAATGAAATAGTTCGGGAAAAAGGCAATTTTGGTCCACTTCTATGGGGTCATTGTTGCGCGCAATCACCACTTTGCATGTGTTGTGATTCTCAGTCCACAACTTAGCCGACTTGTGAAATGTAGTCATAATTCGCTGAATTACCGACGAACTGATCCTAGCTGGCGATTTCTCGGCTGACTGGGCGACGAAAACACACTCCCTTCACTGAGTTGGTGCGACACCTCAACCAAACTAACCAATTCATCAGTGGGCGTGTATTTAGTGAGAAATGGAGGGAAAATGTGTCCACAATCCCTAAATTTGCCCCTCTTTTTCACCCACATCACTCAACTACTCCTGCCTCTCTCTCAGAAACCCTACAAGCGCGAATTAAGGTGATGTCGAGCAGTACCAGTGTGAAGTCGAACAACAATGGAGGAT